>JAZHPH010000497.1:0-53112 GCA_037356405.1 Nasonia oneida | reverse complement strand
TGGCCGGCCCAGGCCGTTGGGGCCGGGCGAGGGCGCGCGGGGCGGCTCCGCGAGCGGCCGCGAGCCCGGCCCGGGTGGGGGCTGTTTGAACAAGACTCGCCGGCTCGAGGGCAGCGGAGTACACTCGGCGAGCGGCCTCCACCGACGCAGGACCGCGCAGCGCAGAGCCAGCGAGGAGAGAGCGAGCAGTCGAGCGAGGCAGGCGAGGCGAGGAGAGAGGGAGCGCGACGAGGACGAGGAGCAGTAGCAGGACGACTCGGACGACTCGGACGACTCGGACGACCCGGAGGAGACAGGCGATCCGAGCGCGGGTGAGAGTGCGCGCGAGTGAGCCAGTGCGAGCGGGACGAGTGCGGTCCGGTGGTTCGGTGCGGCGGTGGCGGCGGCGGCGGCGGCGGCCCGCGCTCCTCCGCTGAGCCCATGACAATGCTGCAGTCGCAGAAGCTGTACGGCGAGGGCCCGATGAGCAGCGCCGCGGCCATGTCCAACATGGGCAGCATGGCCCCGACCTACAGCAGCATCAACTCCATGGGCTGCGTCTCGATGGGCATGTCGATGCAGTGCAGCCCCCAGAGCCCGGGCGCCTTCAACATGAGCACCATGAGCTCGGCCATCGGGATGGCCTCGATGGGCGCGGCCGCCGCGGCGGCGAGCATGGCCAGCTACGGGGCCGGGGTGGGCTCGATGCCCGGCGGCGCGGCCTCCTGCATGAGCGGGCTGCCCTCCTACGCGCCGATCGGCTCGGCCGCGGGTCCCGGCCAGGCCGTCGGCGTCGGCGTCGGCGTCGGCGTCGGCGTCGGCGTCGGCGGCGGCATGCAGCCCGCGGGCACCGGCCGCGGCGGAGACCCACTCAGCCTGGCCGAGCCCGACTCGCCGAACTCGGCGCTGCAGCGCGCGCGCCAGGACAAGTCCTACCGGCGCAGCTACACGCACGCCAAGCCGCCCTACAGCTACATCAGCCTCATCACCATGGCCATCCAGAACGCGCCCTCGAAGATGCTCACGCTCTCCGAGATCTACCAGTTCATCATGGACCTCTTCCCCTTCTACCGGCAGAACCAGCAGCGCTGGCAGAACAGCATCCGGCACTCGCTCAGCTTCAACGACTGCTTCGTCAAGGTGCCGCGCACGCCCGACAAGCCGGGCAAGGGCAGCTTCTGGACCCTGCACCCCGAGTCGGGCAACATGTTCGAGAACGGCTGCTACCTGCGCCGCCAGAAGCGCTTCAAGGACGAGAAGAAGGAGCTCAGCCGGCAGAGCAGCAAGCACCAGCAGCACCACCCTGGCCAGCAGCACCACGCCGGCCAGCAGCAGCCGCAGCAGCAGTCGGGCCACGCGAGCCCCGATCAGCAGCAGCAGCAGCAGCAGCAGCAGCAGCAGCCGCCGCACCAGGGTAAGAAGCACGGCCAGCAGCACCAGCCGGACGACAAGGAGATGCACGCGCTGGTCTCGCCGCACCAGCAGCACCACCAGCAGCACCACCAGCAGCACCACCAGCAGCAGCAGCAGCACCACCACCACCAGCAGCAGCAGCAGCAGCAGTCGCACCACCAGCAGCACCACCAGGACATCGGCGGCCTGCTCGGCCCGGACCTCGGCTCGGCGCACGACGAGCTCGCGGCCATGGTCGGGCGCAGCCTGCACCCGCACCTGCTGGCCGACCCGGCGGCGCTGCACGGCCACGCGGGCATGCCCGGCGGCCTCAAGCAGGAGCCCTCCTACGCGCCGGCCAACCACCCGTTCAGCATAACGAGGCTGCTGCCCGGCGCGACGGCCGCCACCTCGCCCGGCGGCCAGGACACCAAGCCGCCCGAGCTCAAGATGTACGAGCTGCACCAGAGCTACGGCCAGTACCAGCAGCACGCGGCGGCCGTTGCGGCTGCGGCGGCCGTCCAGCAGCAGCAGCAGCAGCAGCAGCAGCAGCAGCAGCAGCAGCAGCAGCAACAGCAGCAGCAGCAGCAGCAGCAGCAGCAGCACAACGGCGCCGGCATGCACCAGATGCCGTCCGGGGCCCACCACCACCACCACCACCACCAGGACTACTACCAGAGCCCGCTGTACCAGCACACCGCGGCCGTGAGCTCGGCCAGCGGCGGGCCGCCGGCGAGCGCGGGCTTGTGACACCACGCCAGCCACCCGTACGCGCTGGCCTGAGTCGCGGCGGCCGCCGCGAGGGCCGCCGTGGCCGCGGCCGCAGCCGCCCAGCAGCAGCGCCGCGGCTGGCCCGACGTCGACGAGCTCGCCTCGCCCGAGCTCCAGCAGCAGCCGGGGGAGGAGCAGCAGCTCTACTGCCAGCCGCCCGCCGCGGCCAGCTACGAGACTTCGCCGCGACAGAAGCTCGACTATTGTGATAACCGGCCGCGCAAGGACTAGCTCCACAATTCGGTGACGACGACCCACGTGCCGTGCGCGGACCTACTCCCTCGGACAGCTTTGTATATTATACATGTAGATAGTCGCACGCGTCCCGAGAAAAGACTATAAAAAGCACTATATGTTACGCACCAGAGGTATATATGAGAATATAAATATATAAATATTATAAATATCACTTATAAATACTAAGAATATATTATATGAAGCGTAGGCGGCGCGAGCAGAGGGTTATAAATATAAAATATGTCCGCGCTCGCCTCGAACCGCGAATCGTGTGTGCGTGTGCGTGCGCGTGTGCGTGTGCGTGCGCGAGACTGCGTCGCCGATGGACGCGAGGCCTGAATCGAGAAGTTCGAGGCGAGCGCCTCTGTAATTTGTAAATATGAGCCGAGGAGCGCATCCGAGTCCGAGTACGCGTCGCGAGAGGAAAAGTTGCGAAAAGCCACTCCGTCGTTGCCGCTGGCGTAGCTGCCTCTCGTCGCTCTAATTCATCGGACGTTTATTGCCATTCGCTGTTGTTATCATTACTATTATTACCGCTATTTCATTTGCACTCTCATGTTACGCGCGATCGCCCACAACGCATTCTGTTCCTCGTGCCGTTATACGATAACCACTGCGCAATAGAAGAGAAAAGCTTTGTAAAGTGTGCGTGTGTGCGTGCGAGCGCGAATGGGAGAAGAAGCGACCAAGCTGCATCGAGCTGAGAGGAGCCCTCGCAGGAAGGAATCATGTGCAGAGACTCGAATACGTTTCGTTTTATGTAAATTGCAGTGCACGTGTGCGACGGCGCACTGCATTCTGCACGCGCAATGTTTATCGGTATCGCCAGAACACTATCTATATACACACGCACACACGCGCGCACACGCGCGCACACACGCGCACACACGCACACACACACACACACACACTCACCCATGCAGAGGAAAATCGAGCGAGAGTGCGGGGGAAGCGGCTCCCCTCGCTCTCGCACATGTACATGTTTCAATAAACCAACGTATTTCTACGGAAAAATCAAATGGCTTTCGTCACTCACACCCGACCCGACTCTTTTCCTCCTCCTCCTCCTCGCTGTCGCGTTGTTATTCTTATAAGATAATACATCCTATATTCTCTTCGCCGCGCGCATTAACATTCCTTTGTTCGCTAATGGCGCGCGTCTTCTGAATTTTCATTTTCGCTTAGAGCCTGGCAAACGGCTTGTCGGTTTTTTTTTGTTTTAAACGTACGCTTTCGATATAATCTCCGCTGCTCGGGATCGGTTTGCAGAAATCACACGTTTGTTGAGTTTTCGAGATTTCGTTAGTTCGGTTATTCAAACAAGTCGGCCTTTCTGAATTTTCTCTCACAATATTTCACGCAGGCTTTCTCTTGCGGCGGACGTACACATGCATGAATATCTAATATTTACTCGCGACAAATAAAACAATATCGCTCCGACTTGTGTCTCACGCGGAAGGAACTTTCAAGTGGATCGACCCAGTCCTCCAAGTAGTGTAATTTCCTGCGCTCTATGCGTATATTATGTACTACTGGGCTAGGCATAACGCATCACTGTGTATACATAATAGATACTATAATGAAATTGAAAAAGACGAGCAATTAATAAAGAATGGAGCCGATTGAGCTACGGTTTATCGCGTATCCAAATATTTCCCGAGTACATATACATTGCAGCTTTTCGTTCATATATACAGGGCAGCAAGTGTAAGTAGATAAAGTAAAATATATCATATACGCGCACGCATATACTGCATTGCAATAGGCGACGTTGGAAGGCCAGAGAGCGGAACGCTGGAAAAAAGAGTCAGCGTCGTTTGTTCCGCATCGTTATAGCTGCTGCTGCTGTTCAAACAGTCTCATTCGTATGTCTATACCTGCACGCGTGTGATCGTATACGTTTCCTTGGCCTTTTTATCCCCGTTCTTGCCGGTTCTGGAACTGCGATCGTCGATCGTGGCGGAATAATAAATGCAGACTCGAGGATTTCGGGATTAGACGAAGGCGCGGCCTGTCGAGCATGCGCTGCCGTCGGACGACGAGGTGGGCTGCAGAAATCGGTATAGAATATAGAATATAAATCGCAGGGGTCGGGGTGAAAGAGGAGGGCAGAAAGGAAAACAAGAGAAACGGAGGCGCTGTATCCGATAAGGCGTGCGCAGGTCCGAGTGCAGGATCCGCCGGAGAGGGCGTCGAGAGGGAGCTGTGTATTTTGCCAATATTTGACTAAATCATGAACAATGTTTGATTGTGCGCGCTGCACGGGCTCGCGGGAGTACGCGGGAGTACGCGGGAGTACGCGGGATTCCCGCGGCAGAGAAAACTGGGCTCTTGGCTCGGCTCAGCTGAGAAATTGAAATTTTCTGATGGGAGGGATTACTGAATAATTATAGGATAATTATAGAATGTAATCCTCGATCTCGCGGCGGCAGTCCACGCGCTCTTCGCTGTTTGACGAGTGCCCGAGTCCCCCCGAGCGAGGCTGGCGAAAAACATCGCGGCGTCTTGATGCGAGTCGCGAGCGTCCCGGAGCGCCGAGAGGGGAGTCGACTGCTGCGTCGAGCGCCCGTTGCCATCGCTACGCCGGCTATCAGCGCGGCTGCTGGTTGGCTGGCGGCGAGGGATATCGACTGCGCGCCTGCCTCGCGGAGAGCCTCTCCGGCTGCCTCCGCTCGAGTGCGGCCATGCTGCTTCGCCGAGCGCCAAAGAGCGCCGAGCGCGAGCGGGAGGAGGAGGAGGCGCGCCGCGGGTCGAGATAGAGATAGAGAGAGAGAGAGAGAGCAGAGCTGCGCAGCCCTGGCCCAGGCTCTCGGCGAGCCAAGGGATGGCCAGAGCAGCGACGATACCGCGAGAAACATGGCCGCCGAGCCTGCATCGCCGGCGTTATTAGCCTAATGGGGCCGCGCGCGAGAGTCCATCGGAAGCCGATAAATCCGCGGGCGCAAACACTTGTTCGATTTTTCGCGGCAATTTGGGAAACGCGCGCCGGGACAAACATTTGCTCGCGCATCGGCCGAGTTAATCCGGATAATGTCGTAATCCCGCGCGCTGAGCCGCAAATTATGAAAAAGACGCGAGAGAGCTGCAGCGGCTACATGTAGCGATCGATGCGAGCCTAGTCCCGGCGGCGTTTCGCCCGCAAATCCAGGCGCCGCTCGGCCCGGCATAATCGGCCCGATCGATGCGCGCCGACGCGGCCGCTTTGGCCAATTAATAAAATTACGGAATGACCAATCGATCCATCAGCCCGTCGAGCCCCGGCGCGAAATAAAGGAGCAACAGACGGCCGAAGCGGCTTTATTCGGGGGCGTCGGGCGCCAAACGCTCTCGGTGCAGCGCGACGATCCTAAGCCGCAAGCCATAGAACTCGCCCCCGTATTGCTAGTATATACAGAGCGCCGCGCTAAGCCCCCGCTCGGCCGTGCGCGCACAGAGCCAGCGCTTGTTCGGGGAAGGAGCGCGTTCTTATCGCTGCTCAAACAGCCGCTATCGGGGGCCCTGGGCCTTCCTTTTCCACTCTCCGGCGCGAGATAAGCCGCGGACCTTGAGTCGCGGGCCGCGCCTATCCCAGTTGGCGGATCGCGGATAAACGAGTGCCACTCGCCGATCGCGCGCGGCTTTATTTTCATTTTCACTACTGGCCGCGCCGGCTCGCGTAATGAGCGGAGGTCGAGGGCCTTTTATCTGCGCGACGGCTGGCGAATGTACGGCTGAATCCTCGTCTCTCTCTCTCACTGCAGCGAGTACAAGCTGCACAGCGCACATACACCACCCGCGCCGTGCGCAGGCGCGCAGATATAATACGCCTCGCTCTGCCGCTCTCTCTCTCTCTCTCCGCGCGGTGTGTATATGTACGCAGTGTACAGTGTACACGGCGTACATTCCCTGCAATATGTACCGAGAGTATAGCTCGCGGTTGACTTTCCTCTGTTTGATTCTTGAATCACTCTGTATACGGGAAATGCTTAATCGCAGGTTAAATATTTTGGCCGGCAGCGGCTGGCCGAAAAGGCGATCGCGGCGCTCGCTCATTTTTCACCTGAGCCGCAGGGGCATAGACCTACTTATTGCGGTTATTGCGGGCTGATTAGGCGATCGCGGCGCGCGGCACTTGTCCAAACAGAGCTGCGCCGCCGCTCCGCGGCAGGCTCTTACGTGACTCGAATACCTGGAAATACTCGGAATATAAATGTTCGGATATGACATTTGCGCCGCGAACGACGTGTCTGCTGTGTCAACAGCCGTAATGTAACGCGTTCCTCGGACTGCGACTCGCGCGAATTTTTCGAAGAGCAGCTCGCGCGTGCGGGTAGCTGCGCTGCACACGAGCCGTCCTGAAATAATATGAATTTTTACGCGCTCTCGCCTCCGCGCGGCTATTATCCCGGCTCATAAATACGTTCCACCGATAAGGGAGCGGGCGAGAGAGAGAGAGAGCGAGCGAGCGAGATAAGATAGCTGTTTGTAACGCTCGTCGCGAGGATGATGAAAAAGCTGCTTTATGACTCTCTCTTTCTCTCTCTCCCCCCTCCGCTCCCGGGTCTGCAGCGACGACAAAGAACCGCGAGCACAGGCGAGCGACGATGCTGCTCTCCGTGAAAGGCCTTATGCAATTGCCTGCAGCTTATCTGCGCTGCGTCGAATTTTCGAAAAGACGGCGGAGCTCGGAGCGCGGCGCCAACAATAGGCCCCGCGGCAGATAACGAAGGCTCTCCGGCTCCTCGATTATACATGCAGCGAGAGCTATTTGGAGCGCGTAACCTCGATCTTCGGAAACGCTAGCGAGCGCCGTTTCCCGGTAAAAATATATACCGAGGAACAAGTTGATAATTCAAAGGCAAACCCGCCGCGCGCAAAATTGGCCGACATCCTCTGCATGTTTAATCTCCTGCATAATATATAAAGAGCACTCTCTCTGCTTTTTGTTCGCCGCTGCAGCGAGCTGCGAGCCAGCCCGGCCTTTTCTCTCTTCGGCGCAGATGAGCGACGACGGCGAGGAAGCGGGGAAAAGAGGCGGGGGAAAAATCTCTCTGGCTCTGCAGCGCCGAGTTGACGGGCATGTTTTAAAAGTGTGCAAACAGGCCGTCCTGGCTATCCATTAGCCCCCTCAATTATTCCGAGTGGTATTCCGCCGCGGAAGAAAGTAAAGACGCTCGCTCGCCGGCGCAGTTCTTTCCGTTCGAGAGGCTCCGTCGTTTTGTTAGCCGAGGAGGGTACACAGGCCTGCGCCCTGCGCCCGTACCTGCCGAGAGCCTGTCTCCGCTCAGCTCGCCTACCCGGCGATAAGGAGGGCCGCCGCGGAATTCAATTCCAGGGCTTGCTTCGTTAGCTTCGTTAGCCAGATCGGCGCAATTAATTAGCCATTCTTTCCTCGGACTCGTTTATTCCGGATATCGCCGTCGCTCGGCGGACTAATTACGCGGCGCTCCCCTCGCGCTCGCGCTTTATTACATTACATACATCGCGGCGCGTCGAATGGCCTGCACTTATGGCTCTCGCGCGAGCGCTTCTATCGCGCCCGCGACACGCGCAATTACACGGAGCGCGGATCGATTCGCCTGCGCTGCATCGCCGGCTGATGAATTTTTTACGAGCGTGTCCGACTCGCGACCTTCGATCCCCGATTCTCCGCGCTTCGGAACAAAAGCAAGTGCGATTATCGATTTCGAAAGTGCGAGACTGCGGGCGCGTCAGGCCGGGCATATGGCCGGGGCAGTGCCGCACGCGAAAGCGTCAGGCTCCGACGTCGTCTCGCAGCCTATGAAGTATGCATCGGAGGGAGCTGCCTGCAGGCTCGGCGCCGCGGAGAAACCTCGCGAGGCAGCACAGGAGGGCGCGGGCCTGCATATTTCATGAGCAAACAGCCTCGCCTGCAGCGGCGCGCACCCTCCGGCTCTCGGGCCAGCATCCGACGCGACGCGACGCGACGCAACGCGACGGCGAGGCGCGCGAAAATGCCCTCGCCTCGCCGGTGTGCGTATAGGTGTCGTTCAACCCCGCGATATCAATCGGCGCAAACAGAGTCGGCCGATAAGAGCGTCGATAGTGCATCTGTCGCCGGCGCGGAGCAGCTGGGATGCGGCGATTCCCATGATCCGGCCGACCGGGCGTGCGCGGCCGGGGGGAAGCAATCGAGCCGGCACGAGCTATATAGGCGAAATCTCGGAGCCGGCCGGAATGTTTTGACAGGCGCGCGCACGTGGCGCGCGAGGCTGTTTGTAAAACATCGGCGCCGGCTTTGTTGCGCCCGATATTAACCGCCTCGCGACACGTGACCGCAGCAAAGTGCCGCGGAGGATCCTGCATCCCCGGAGGCGACGCGTCGGCGACGCGTCGGCGAGCGGTCCCACGTTCTTCCGTGCAGCCAGCCCGGCGCGCTCAACAAGTAAAAATGCCCGCGGAGAATCGGCGAAAAATCGCTCAAAATTGCATTAGCCGTTAATCCGGCGAGCGCGCGCTGCCCCGAAAGTTTAATGAGCCTGGCGGACAAATATTTGCCCGATCGATCTGCCGCTGGAAAAATATGGACTTTGCGCTGCTGCCGCTGCTGCCGCTGCTGCCGCCACTGCAAGTCCGCAAACACGCGCGCTCGCTAATTCCGATTTACGATTCGTCGCTCTCCGGCTAATTGTCTCGCGCGGACCTGCGCTATGCCCGGCTTATCGGCGCGCCTGATTATTGCGCGTATCAGCAATTAATACGCGCTCATACGGCGGCCCCCGCGCGATCGCAGCAGCCGATAAAGTGAATCTTATCGGGGGCCGGGCCTAGCCGACACATCTATATTGTATTGGATAATTGAGCGCGGAACAGGTGGCGAGCGCCAGCCGCGGCGAGCCGAGGGTGCGTGGGGCAGCCGTTCTCATCGCAGCTGGCTGCACCCCCCGCGCTCCTCGAGTGCGCCCGGGAACCCGCGCGAGAAAACAATCGAGCCCGGGCTTGCGGCTGACATCGATATCAAGGCCTGTCCGTCAGCCGCGTGCAACCTCATCCTTCCTCGACTCGCGATCGCCGGCGCTGAGCCCCGTCCTTTCGATAAGTCATCGGGCCGCGCATTCGCTGGAAATTCAATTCAACGGAATCGGGACTCTCGACGGCTGGCAAATCCCGAGTGTGCCGACGGTGACACACATACATCCGAGCGGCGGAGCGCGTGTCTGCTGCTCGACAAACATACGCGTTTAATATTTGCCCTACAAATTGCGACATTATCCGCTGCGGAGCAACGCCGCGCGTCATAAAACGCAGGCAGCAGGGATGGCGGCGGACGAGGAGAAGAAACGCGAGGCGACGCGGCTAAGGATGCGCGCAGCGGCTTTGCGCAGCGGCAACGTCGGCGGCGGCGTCGGCGGCGGCGACGGCGGCGACGGCGACGACGACGACGACGACGACAACACGCTATCCGCCTTGGGTGGAATTTTTCAAACGCGACGGCGGCGATCAATATTTGCGCAGCCGCCGGGGCTGCGAGGCAGAGAGAGAGAGAGAGAGGGAGCACGTCACTCGACCTTCCTCGCGGCTCGCACCAGCTCGCGCGCTACACGCAGATGTACGCGCCTCGGCCTCCGCACGCCGCCGCCAATGGGCTCGGAGCGCAGGCGCAGCTTTTTAATGAGGCCTCGCGTGCTCCTCTAATCGCGAGAAGCACTTGTGTTTGGCGTCGATTAGCATGCGCGCGGGCCGCCGGATCCATGCAAAACACGTGTAAGCGCGCCTCGGCAAACAGGGCCGCTAATTTTCTTCTCGCGCTGGCTGCAGCCGAGCTGCAGTCAATCGAGGGGAGTTGCCGGGCCGGCAGGAAAAATTCCAGATCACCGGCCAATTAGCTCTCCGACTGATTATCTCGCTTAGCCCGTTTAACACACGGCAGCAACGCGAGGTGGCAAGTGCGCGCTCGCTGCTGCGCTGTTTGCTCAGCCACGACACGTGCCGGCGCGCTCGCTCTGCGTCTCCGCGCCGTCGGCCCCGTTGTGCGGGGGGCATGCGGCGCGGCCGACTCCGAGGACGTCGGACTTGAGCCCGGAACCTGAGCCCGAGCTCGAGCTCGCCTCTTTCAAGGACAAATATAGCTCGGCAAACACAGCCGGGCCGGAGGAGAGCCTCCTCGTTTCGTAAGCCCCGGCTTCTCGGAAGAGGCGCGCTTCGCTCTCGCGCGCCGGCCCAGCCGCGGCCTAATCAAGTGCTAACGAGCCGTATCGCGACGCTAATTCCACACGTCGTCGCGTCTAGCTCGACGAGCGTCGAGCCCGATAGAGCCGTTGTTCAAAGAGCCGCCGGGCTGGCACATGTGCGCGCAGGTCGTCGCGTCATCGTGCGGCTGAATCAGTGCGCGCTGCGCAGGGGCCGCTGAGCCTGAGCGACAGGCCAGCTTAGCACGCCCCGCGGCATCGAATAAATACGTACATGTATATTCCCCGGGCAGGAACAAGGGGGGTTACGCGAATAATAGCCGGCTAAACGCTCTACATATTGCTCGGTTTGTCACACTGTGCTCGGGCCCGATTACGATGCAGATGCCGGGAATTCCAGATTTCCCGGCGCAGACAATCATTCCGTGCGCCCGAGCCACCCCCTATGCTCGGCGCGGCTTAGCCCCTGCGTATCACATGCGTCAATAAAACACACATGCGCAAGCGAGAAACCGCATCTCCTTAACATAATGCCCGGCTTTAGCGCCGAGTATATAATACACATGTACGCGAGCGGCGCGATAATAATATTGACAAACGCGCCTGCTTTTACGTCAAATATTTTCAGTGCGCTATTCATATTTATTCGCCTCTAAGTTCTCGGCAAACTGATGAGCTCCCTCCCTCTCACTTTTCTGTCGCCAGCTCCTTTCCCGTCTTTTATTAATATTACCCTACGCTGAGCTGAGAGTACATATTTGCCGATTGTTATCGATACGCCTGCTCCTCATTTCGACTCTCTCTCTCTCTCTCCCTCATCTATCCCTCCCGACTGGGCGCGCGATAAAATTGCACGCGGCGGTCCGCGAGGGATGAGACCGCCGCGACTCGAGTGCGCCGCATGCGCGCGTTTCGAGGTTTCATGACAAAACCGCTCGTGTGTGCGCCTGACGCGGAATTATTTGTACGACTCTACACGCCACTCGTCGCCGCTACGAAAACGCCCCGTTTTCTCTCTCTCGCTCCCGAGGGCCCTCGAGCGCGCTCGCTTTCTCACGCCGCGCGAATCCGAAAAATCGCGAGCTTGCGAGCTTGCGAGCAAAGACTCCTCTGGGGAGCAAGTTTTATTAATTTCAAAAGTTCCGACTTTCCGAAACTGATAATTAGATCCCCACGGTCTCGGGCTTTTTCGGCCGAGCGAGATGAAAGGGACGAGACGAAATTGCTTTCCTACTCAAACATAAGCTCTCGCCGGATACAATGGCGCCGGAGCATCAAGACTTTCGTACATACACCGCGACGTATTAATTCGGGCGGCGCGCGATATATCCGCCTCGTAAATGCTGCCGCTGCTCGGCGGCGCAATATTTGCGCGGCCACCTCTCGCGCTCTTCCATCGCTAGACAAATATACTCCGAGTCAACATTCACAATAGCCAACACACACGGGGATCGCGTAGTCCGATTCGCGAGCGGGGCAGCTCAAAGTGCAGGCAATTACGGGGCTTCGTCTTCTCGCGCTCCTTTATAAGCGGCGCAGCCGATAGCGCAACGCGGCTATCCGAGCTACGGCCCGATTCCCACACGCGGTTATCGCCCGAGCCCGGAGCGGAGCGACTGCATATGTATATATAATACGCAGCCCGGCAGCTGAGTGTACACAAGCGGCTCTCTTTCTTCCGCGATGCCTCCGACCTTTGAAATTCGCCCCAGCCTCGCTCGCGCGCGCCTACCTATGCAAACATGTCGTCCGCGATTCATTGCCCCGACGGCGCGCAGGTTCGACTGCACTCTTCGGATTGATCATCTGCGCCCGCCGTCTATTTGCTCGCTGCCACTCGTTTTTTCCACAAAAAGTGCGCCGACTGCCGTTGTCGCCGTTGTCGCCGTTGCCCGCCGCAATCACATTAGCCTTTCGAGAAAGGCGCGCGGGCAAACACGGCTTTGTTGTCCTGGCCAACTTTCCGGAATCCATAAACGCGCAAAAAGCGGACGCGCCGTCAGCCGCGCGGGAGCGGGAAGACGCCGGAAGAGAGATTCGAGGGGCGACGCGGGTGCGTAAGCCGCGCATAGCCGCGAGGCTCCCGAGAGAGAGGGGTGCGCACGCGCGCGTCTGTGTGTGTGTGTGTGTAGACTGGTGCGCGGCTCGAGAGAGAGAGAGAAAGAGGGAGAGCAAATCGGCCGGGCGGCTCCATCCAGCGTGCGTAAGTGAATTTTATTGCGCGATTATATTGAATGCCCGGGAGGCGTGCTGCACGCCCGGCCCCTCTGCTCCGCTCGATTCTTTGTCGAAAACTCTCCTCCCTCGAGCTACGCGCAGCTATTGCAGCCCCTCGGGATCGCCGGCCGCGCGCGATCTTTCCTCTCTCGTTCTTCCACTCTCTCTCTCTCTCTCTCTCGCTTGTCGGCGGCGCGGATTATCGACAGCCCCGGCGGAAATCGGGGCGCAGCGTCCCTCTCGACAAATAAGAAATCTCGGAGCGGGCCCGGCTCGTGCCCTCGCGCAGCCACCCCCGCAACGGCTCTGCTGCTGCCGCCGGACGAACAATGCAGCAGGCCCATTATGCGCGGCGCACGGAATGCGGCCCTGTGCGTCACTCGTAAAACCGTGTGTGTGCAGCTATAAATGTCAGGGCCGTGAAAGCGGCGCCGAATTCGATTAGGCGATCAGTTGGTCGAAGGAAAACAGAGAGAGAGAGAGAGAGAGCCGCGCGCGGCGTTCTCGGCGGGCCTAATTACGCCGACGCAACTACAAGCCGGCAGTGGACATATGGTCGTCCCGTGATTTTACGGCTCTCGGGGGTGACGAAACCGGCGGCGCGCAACGCGCAATTTGCGGACAATGCCGCGCCCATTGTGGCGACAACAATGCCCGGCTCGATCGCTGAAATATTTATACGCGCTAACGAGCCTGCGAGCGATTCCTTCCAGGCGCGAGACAAGTGGGCGTCAGGTGCCGGCGGATGTCCAGGATCAGGGGCATCGCGGCTTCCGGCCGATTGGTCGCGGCTCTTTCACGGATTCACGCACCGAGCCCGATTTGCCGGCGGTCAGCGACCGCAGGAGCCGGCCGTCTCATTCTCCGGCGCCGCTCGCCGGAAAATCGCCCCTCAATGCGCCGGGCACAATGCGCGATTCGCTCCGGGAAGGGCTCGCTGCCGGCTCCCACAAGCCACAAGACTGCTAGATTTAAGAAGGAAGTCGCGCGAGACGTACCTAGCCGGCCTCCTCTCGCTGCCTCCTCTCGCTGCCTCCTCGGGGCCGGCCGCCGCCGATGCCGGATGACTCTGAAGGGCTCGCGGGCCAGGTCGCGCGGCTTGGGCCTCAAGTCCGGCGGCGGCGGGACGGTGGGCCTCGGCACGCTCGGCCGAGCCTCGTTGCGCCTGCGTTGCCTCGGTCGCCTCGGTCGCCTCGGTCGCCTCGCGGAGCCGGCCACCGGCTCGAACCTGCGGAGCGGAGGGCCGTCAGCTGCGCGACTCCTGGCACCGTGGGGCGCGCGCGCTCTCACCTGTACTCGTTGCCGCTCTTGGCGAGGATGCCGTACTCGAGCCCGCGGCGCAGGGCCAGCGCGACCTGCCGGCGGAGGCTCCGGCCTGGCTGCAGGCCGTGCCGCTCGCTCAGCGCGGCCACGAGCTCGCTCTTCGTGAAGCCCCGGCGCGCCCTCATTACCGCGGACTGCCGCGCGCGGAGAGGTTAGGAGAGGTTAGGATCGCCCGCGACCCTTTTGTTTCCCGAAAACAAAAAGGAGAGAGCCCGCGCGCGATCCGGCCATTTGGCTGCACTTGACGGCGCTTTTCGGAAAAGCTCAAGAGCGCGTTCACGTTTTCGTTCTTGCCCGATCTAGCGTGAAACATCACGCCGAGAGTTCTCGGCGTCGGGCGCAATAAACGGCATGTGTGTACACGGCATTGTTCGCTCTCGGCGCGAGCTCTCGAGAGCCGCCGCAAACAAGCGCGCGGGAGACTCGGCATTATGCCGCGGCTTTTCATCGGCGGCCGAAGAAGACAATCGAGCAGCAGGTGACTGGAAAAAAGCGAGCGTAGACAAAAAGAGGCCAGCGGCGTGTGTGTGTGTGTGTGTGTGTGTGCGCGCGCGACACCCATTGACTCGACTCGACTCGGCGCACGTGGACGCGAGCGGAGAGAGTAGAGGCTGCAGCCGGGCCGAGAGTCGCTGGAGGAGGAGGAGGCGGAGGAGGGCGGGAGGAGAGAAAGAGACACGGATCAAGGATAGTCTTTGGCAAACACCAATATTTGCGAGAGCCCTGTTGGTTGGTACCTACCCGCTCGCTGCTGCAGCCGCAACTACCCGCACACACCCTGCACTCGACTCTCTCTCTCTCTCTCTCTCTCTCTCTCCCTCGCGGAAAAAAGAGCCGGCGCACGCGACGTCTGCAACCATCGCCTGCTCGCGATCTCGTCGCCGAGCCGCAGGTGCAGCGCGCGGGCGCGGCCGGCCCCGCGATTAATTGGCCTGGAAAATGAATTATTCGGGCGCCGGCGCGCGCCCCCTAATGAAATAACAACGCGACGCGGGCCGCCCGCGAAAAGCTGGAAAGCGTGCCCGGACTGCGGAGGCAATAAATAATAATCAGAGTGCAATTACGGCGCTTTTAATTAGCCGCGCTCGCGCTTCTGTATGTATTCGGCAAAAAGCGATCGCCGCCGGGGAACGTATCTCGAAGAGTGCAGCGCGCGCGAGGGTACGTGCCGCCGACAGACGGGATGCTGCATGGGAGCGAGTTTTTGTACAAACACGAGGCGGGGGCGTCGAGTGGCCCGGCTCAGGGACCGGCGGCCGCTTATTGGGTCCGTGGGGGGCGCCTGCACGCGCGCAGAAACACAGGCGCTCCGCGGCACAACCCTCTAGTCAAACATCGCAACATCAATCAGCACCAGTCACTCGAGCGCGCGCGCGCGCGCGCACGCTGCTACAGCGATATTGGCTGAGCATTTACATTCGGGCCAGGAAAAGCGCCGGGAGCAGCAGCCGAAGCTTGCTTCTCGGTCGCCAGCAAATTCCTCCTCGGTTTTATTTTGCCTCGCAGCTGAGGAGCTGCGATCTGCAGGCGGCCGCGAGCCGGGCGTTGCGCGCTAGCTCCGGGGATGGCTGCGGGCCTGCAATATACGAGCCGGGCTATAAAGGCGGACGTAATTTCCTGCCCGCCTGACAACGTTGCAGACATGTTTGCCGAACCAACACAGCGACTCGTCGCGCTCGCTTCCAGAGTCGCACGCGCAAACCTACTTAGAGCCCGACGCAGCCTCCACTCCTCCACTATACTGCGCCCCCGCCTTCATCCCAGCCGATCCGGCGGAAAGTGGGGCGCCGAAAGGTCGGAAAATTCGCGCGACAGATTTCCCGAGACTCCGGGGCTGCTGCACTTTTCGGCTGGCTTTCCGCTCTCGAGCGCCGAGTTGTGCCGCTGCTGCAGCGCGGGGGGCTCCTCTCTGTTCCGCTCTGCTCCGCGCTGCTCCAGAGTCAATATTTGACTCAAACAGGCTGAAACAATAGCTCGTTGCTCGGCGGCGTTCTCTCGCTCATAACTCGGAATTTTTATCCCGGCCCGAGCGCGTTCAATTAATGCGCGAGTTGTACGACACTCTCCTGGAGAGATTCGCGCTCGCAACGAGGAGGCCGATGATTAACCGCGCCAGGCGGCCGGAAGTCGTCGAGTTTTACGACGACCGTGTCGTTTACATGTGCGCGCTACTTTCCCAAGCCCGGCCAGCGGTGCATTAGGTTATACTGCGCGGCCGTTCGATAATTCCATCAGTCTCGGGCGCGACCTGCGGAAGCCTCGACTTGCCGACTCGCCGACTCGCGTGAAAGGCCGCCCGCCCCCGCAATGCGCGAAGAAAGAGAAAGAAAACGTGTGAACCTGCGCGCGAGGGCTCCTGCCGCCGGTCATTCTCACGATCGATCAGCATCTCGCACGCACCGCCCCCTACGCTCACGCTCTGCACTGCACTGAGACGTCCTCATTATACGCGGACAAGATGTGCGCAAGCGACACGCCTCGAGAGAGGCCCAACAAGCTCTGACTTTTTTCTCTCGTTTTACTCGTGTTTTGTCATCGGCCATTAGGCAGACGAGGAAAGGAGCAGCGGCATCAGCTGCACTCCCCCCGGAGAGCACCGGCAGGATCGCCGGATTGCGGTTTCCTCGGCTGCCTGTAAGTGCATACCAGTAAGTTGCTGTAATCCGCGCCGGCGGGGGTCGTCGTCTCGGGGGGCGCGCGACATCGGTTGACTTTCCGCTTTACAGGCCAAACTTTACAGGACAAATTGCTCGCGACACGAGGACTATTAGCTGCGAGTCCGCGCAGCGTGAGTCCCGCCGGTTGTACGCCGGCCACCAGTTGTACGCGAGCACAAAGGGCCGCTCCTTTGCGCCCTCTTGCGGGGCATTAGCGCCGGAAGAAGAGCCGAGCCAGATGCGCGCGGCCCCGAAATTGCGCGATAAATCCACGCGAGACGATGTAATACCGGAGTGTCTACAAAACTTTTGGAGCCGCTGCAGCCTCGGGGGCCGTTACAACTTTACAAGCTTTTCGGGCTCGGGGGGCTAGCGCAGCGAGGCGCGCACACAGACTGCCTGGCCCCGAGCCCCGCTCTCGATTGGATTGGATCGGCTTAGCGCTGATTTAAGCCAATCGGCAAACAGCCGCGGCTCGTGCATAGCCGGGACTCTCGTTCTCTCTCTCTCTCTCTCTCTCTCTCTCTCTCTCTCTCTCATCTCGTTAGCCCTCGCGCATCGCTTCTTCGATCGCTTCTTCGATCGCGGGCATGTTCTCATACACGACATGTCAGGCGGCGTCGCGGCAGAGTGCAGCGATGATTGGAATGAAACGGAATGACGCCGCCGGCGGAAAGAGGCGTCGATCGGCCGCTAATCTCCCGCCGGTAATCGTGACAAATGACTCTCGGCGCGATGAATGAGATCGAATATAGCCTGGCGCCGCTGCAGCTGCCTCCCTTCTTTCTCTCACCTTCCTGCAGTCGCCGCCGCGGAGTCAAAGGAGCGCCCCGCTGCTGCTGGACACGCGCCCGCCTCGCTCCTTCGCTCCAGTTCATTGTGCAGCGTCCGACGGCTGTACGCGCGCAGAGCACACATCAAATGCATTAGAAGCAAATAAACACGGACAAACACAGTGGGCCGGGGCTAAAAAGACGACGACTGCGCGGCGCAATAACAACAGAGCCGGAGCTGCACTGCTTGTAGCCATAGCTGCCAGAGAGATCGGCAAGCCGTGACACTCGGCTGTTTAGCCAAGATATTTGCGCTCGCAAATATTTGGAGATTGTCTACAGCCCCTCAGCGAGCGGGCGCCACTTTATCGGCCGGCGTTCTAAGTGCGTATGCCGCGCGCGCACGACACTCTCTCCCGCGAGCTCGCGCAGCCAAGACGATGCGCGAATTTGCGCGCGTTTATCGGCGCAGCTCCGCGCAACATGGCGGCTCTCTCTCTCTCTCGGAGGGGCTTACATAGGGGCGTATATTTGCGCAGGGATCCGTATTTGGCGAGCCAGAGCAGCCAGAGATCGCCGCCGATGGTCAGTGCGCCAGCGGTTATTATGTATGGCCTAGTCGCAGGCAGCGAGAGAGAGAGAGCCGGCGAGCGGGGAGCCGAGTTGACAAATCATTAACTATGCATCGAGCTGCCCGGCAAATACTCGTTACTAGTGCCTGCCTCGCCTCGCTTCGCCTCGCCCTCTCTCTCTCTCTCTCTCTCTCTCTCACCTCGCTGCCCCCCGCGCGCGCACACGCACGCGTATACGTGACCTAACCGTACTCACCCGACCCCTAAATACATCCTTCACCATTATGCAGCATTATAACGTCCGATCACGACATCAAATGAGGCCTTTCGATATTTTATGAGCGGCCGAGCGCGCTCCGTTTGCGTAGCCGGCCGAGTAATGACTAATGACTCCGGAACGAGTTTGCGCTTTTGCGCACTCGCCTCTCTCTCTCTCTCTCTCTCTCTCGCTCGATGGACCGAAAGCGCGCGAGCCGCTTTATTTACGCGCGCCGGTGGATTTCGCGAGGAAAAAATAGCCCCGCTGTAGATTTTCCTCGTTTTAGCCGACGCGAAAATACAGAGAGCGGCCCGCATCGGATCGCGCGCGAGTTCGGCTTTTCAGAATTCCAGCCGATATAGGCGCGCCGGCAGCTGCCCAATTCAGCCTAACGGCGATTCGCCCATTATAGAGCCGAAAAAGTGACATCGGTTAAACGCGCGATAAATTTTTGACGCGCCGCCAATTAGGCTGCGCGCAGGAAGAGTTGCGGCCGAGCGGTGCGTGACCCGCGTGTTACACGATGGGCTTCCCCCGCTGACTGCAGTGAGGGGGCCCGCGCGCCTGCCTGCGCGTTTAGGCGAATTATCGAGGATGATGCGTCGACAATGAGCTGCACCAGCCAGCCCCTCCCCTCGCGCTGCCGTTTTATATGCGCCGTTATTCCACGTAATTGCAGATAAACTCTCGCCGGAATCGAGGCCGGGAGATAGCTCGGGATGATATAGTGCGTCGATCGCGCAACTCTTTGAGCTCGCGCGCGCGGAGCCAAAATTATGGTGCCCCCCCCCCCCCCCAATAAACGCGTAAACGTTCGTCGGGTCGCCTCGGTATGCAAACACACGTAAGCAAACCCGGCGCGCTGGCAGGAGATAAGCTGGGCTCGAATTTTTATTTTACCGTCGCGGCGGCGAGGAGGGTGGCCGGCCCGGGCTCGTTAAACGAAAATGAGAGATTCGCTTCCGGTCGCGTGCGGGCGCAGTGTCGCGCGGCCGCGTGCCGAGGACGCGCGGAGAGCGCAGTAATTACTCGCGAGGACGAGAATTCCGATCGATTCGTTTATGCATTATGCAGAGTGTGTACTCGAGCCTCGAGCTTTCTCACGCTCGCGGCCCTTTCCGAGTCGTGGATCCGCGTAAGCATGCAGGTATACATATAGCAAGCTCGCTCGCTCGCTCGCTCGCTCGAGAGAGAGAGAGAGCAGACACTCGCTCAAATATTTCCCGGTTAAATATTTGATCCGCTTTTTATTCCATTTATTAAAAGCCGCGAAGCGAGTGCTGCTCCCTCCCTCTCTCTCCCTCTCGCACGCGCGCGCATGTGACGATCTAATTGTGAGCGCGATGTGCACTTTTCCTTTTCTCCTGCAGGCCGCGCAGGACACTTTTTCCCCGCTCGGCACTACCTAGATTGTCGGACTCGGCTCGGTCAATATATTCATCGCGGCGGCGCGCGGCGGCTGGGATGAAAAGCGGGACTGCACGTACATGGCGGCGCATAGTACGCGCAGTGCAGCGGAGCGGAGGCTAAAGAGGCAAGAGCGGGACGGAGGGAGCGGGAGTGGCGCAAACATTTGCCTGCCGCCCGGTAAATTAAAAGCACACAGAGCAGCGGCTGCGAGCACGTCGAGAGATCGAAACTACTACTCTTCTATCCTGCGCGCGCAATGCATTACCCCGCACTCGTGCTCCTCTCGCTCTTCTTTGCTTCCCGGCGATTCCGAAACCAAAAGTTGCGCTCCGGCATTAGCCAAGGATCCGATCGGCTCTCTCTCTCTCTCCCGCTCTGTTGACGCGCAAATATTTGCCGCGGCCCCGCGCACGCACCTATGAATTCGCGTTTAAAAATTGCATCCCGAGGGCTGCTGCAGCGTAAAGGGACAAGCGGCAAGCATTCGCTCGAGTGCAATAGCCCTTTTGGCCTTTTATCCTCGCCCTCTCCGAGCTCGAGCTTATCGCGGCTGGAAAAACATTATGCTCGGCTGTCTACTCGTCTCCGCACTTTGCTCCCCCGCATCGTTCGTCGCGCTTCCCGATTCCCTCGGGAGCAGGCCTATTCCGCTCGGCGCTGGCCGCAGCGCCGCGACTTGCGGCCTCTCCGAATTAATCGCATCGCGCAATAATGAAGTGCCCGAGAGTTTCTGTGGCTTGCGTGGTCCGGCGGTCGCGCGGTCTCGCGGTCGGAGCCAGGGGCCGGTCGACGAGTCCATGTCGTTACAGCAATGAGAAAGAAAACATCAGCTGCGGATCTTGCAGGTATACGCGCTTGTTTGTGCCGCGCAAACTTTGTTTTTACAAATAGAAGAGCGCGTGCCGGCCGCGCCGTTGTCGCTCTCCCCCCCCCCCCCTCTCGCTATTTTCCTCCGGCGAATCAAGCGGGAGGGAGACTTTTATTTCTTCGCCTCGGCTCTCGAGTGCTACGCGCGAGAAAGGAATTCGCGCGGCTAAATCCGAAAGTCACTTGGAATAAATTCGAGAGAGTCATCCGGGCTGCTTCATCGGCGGGAAACAAGGGACCCGCTGTCCGAGTGAATGCGCGCCGAGCCGGGACTCGAGAGAGAGAGAGGGAGGACGCGCGATTCGTGCGTGTGGCCAGTGAGAGAGAGAGAGAGACGCTACACACGCACTAATTGAAGGAGCGCACGGTAGCCGGCCTTTTGATTAACACCTCCAGAGAGATAGAGAGAGAGAGAGAGAGAGAGAGAGAGGCCACACATGATTCTCGCGGGGCCTTCGAGAGAGAGAGAGAGAGAGAGAGAGAGAGCCCAAGGCTTCCAGAACATAATGCCTGACTTGCACACGCCGAGGCGCGATTCCCACTACGCGTGTCGATTCCAGCATCGAGAGCGCGACGGTGTCTTCAGCTCGCGGCGAGTCCGAGCCCGCGCCTCTCTCGCTCTGATGGAGTGGTTCGCCCAGCCCTCGAGAGCCCTCCGCCTCGTCTCCGTCGCGCCTGCACTCGAGTCCCTCGCGCTCTCTCTCTCTCTCTCTCTCTCTCTCTCGCTCACGACTCACGAGAGTCGAGGGGCTCCCTTTTTACGCGGCCGCCGCCTGGGTGGTCCACGGCTCCTTTATTTGTTGTACGCGCGCATGCATTACCAGCTCCAGGCCCGCTGCGCGTCTCTGCGCGAGCGATAACGCTCGCGCGCGACTCCAGGCCAGTCGGCTCTGTATACCCGGAGCAATATGGCCGATTCATCATGGCGTGTCGCCTGTTATCCCTAGATAAGCTCTGACCCTATATCCTTGCCCTGCTCCGCTCCGCTCCGCTCCGCTCCGCTCTGCCACCCGCCGCACGCGCGAGACCCGTCCCTGTCACTGCGTATACTTAGTCTGCGGACAACGGACTCCTTCTCCCACGAAAAACTCCCTCGAAAGCAAATCCGAGTGCGATGTCATCGCATTATGCAACTGCGCTATTTTGTCGTATTTTGTCGTCGACATGTGACCAAACAGCCGAGCGTGCAACGCCTCAAAGTGGAAAGAAAACATTCCGCTATTGTGTATTGAAACACGGCTCTGTTGGATCCCGAATCCTCTGCCGTCGCCCGTCGGGCCACGCTGCCAGCCATCCGGGACTCGAGAGACAAAGAGAGGGAGAGAGAGAGAGAGGCCTTTCGTGTTTGCAAAATATATGAGTTTCCGAGGTGCGAGAAACAAGCTTACACGTTTGCTGGACTCCTAAAACAGTAAGCGATGTCAACAGACGAAAGCCGTTATTCAATAACGATAAGCAATTACACTCCCGCTGTAGCTGTGTACGGTGAATGTATACACTTGATATACACCTTTTCTGTGCGTGCCGAATGGGTGCAGCCGATTTTATCCTTTCTTCTTTCTTTTACGTCTCACTCGCGGCGTTCACTCGAGGCGACTACCTACATTAATTTGCACTTTCGCCAAGTCAATCGTCGTCTTTAGCGCTTTGCAAAAACGCCAAGCATTTGCATTATACGATCGCACTTAGCTCGAAAAGTTGCAACACCTCTCGAAATTAGCTGTGTAGAGCCGACGAGTCGAGAGAGGAGTGATAATGAATTCGAAGAACAAGGCAAACATATACCTATCACGCCTCCTATGACGGCGCGGTGCCGATCGAAACGCAAAAAAAAACGCGAGGCCTGCAGGCTGCACATGCTGTTCGCCTACAATGTATATATACATATACATACGCTCTATTGTCATTCGGGCGATGGGAAATCTTAATTACTTTCAGGACGCGCGCAATAAGCATGTAGTAAACTCACGTCGTCTATGCGTGCGTACATCCCAGGGAAGGCGCTGCGAATAAAGCCATGATCTCTTCATCGATTCTAGACACTAGCGTAAATATAAACACCGTAAAACGTATGATGTATCGCGCGCGGTTTTTCCGTCAAGTTCAACTGCTGGCGGCGCGTGATGGATGGACGGCGGTAAACAAAGTTCATGCACTAATTCCTCCAGTACTGACACACTCAAATTCGACCTCACAAAGCTTTTTCAAATTAAACGCGTTATGTTATGTACATAGAATAATATGCAAACCTCGGGGACTTGCTTTCGAAACAAGCAGAGCCATCCATCGAGTTGAAACCTGCACCTCTCACCGACCGAGCGGACCGAGAGCACACTAACCTATACACTACTGCTGCCGCCAAAAGCTCGTGGTGGCGCCATCTGTCAATTTCGATGCAGCTGTACCTGATGCTCGCCCAAACGGCCAAACCGAAAACGGTTGGCGATTGCCTACTAACCGACGCCCGATCCCGACTGCGGGTCAAAACAAAACACCTGCACTCAGCTGACGATTCGGCTGTCGGTCCGCTGTTGTCAGTAACAAGTGAAAAAACGACACAAGAGGTCAGCAGTCGCGCGCACAATGCTATATCTGTCCATAGTGTTTGCAGTTGGCTTGCCAAGCACCAAGCAGCTGCAGTATATGCGGTCGGTGTGTTTTTTGGAGCAGTCCTATTTGCCAAACTTAGGCCATAACCTAAGCTCTATATACACGAAAACAATCGAGCGAACCCGTTCTATAATGCAATAAATGGTGATCAGCTCGAAAGAGGCAGTAATAATCCCACTCATGGATGAAAAATGGACTCGCAACAATTCAACGAATAAACATTGTCAGTTGCAGGTAGACTATAACATGCCTTGCTGGTACTACGAAAAGAAAGAGCTCCGTAATACACCTTCCATTCAGGATGGAATTGACTATGAAACAGAGTGTAGATACAGAAAAGAAGGTGCACGATTCATCATTGATGTTGGTACAAAAATGGACCTTGGTTATAACACCATGGCCACCGGTGTTGTGTACTTTCACAGATTTTACATGTTTCACTCCTTCAAAACATTTCCTCGATACGTAAGTGCCCCACGCTCATTTTATCCTCTACTCTCTTCGAAATATCAATTCAACAACTTATTCATTACATAGGTGACTGCGTGCTGCTGTTTATTTCTGGCTGGCAAGGTAGAGGAGACGCCTAAAAAATGTAAAGACATCATTAAGACTGCAAAGACACTGCTTACCGATCAAAAATTTGCAACTTTTGGGGAAGATCCAAAAGAAGAAGTGATGACATTAGAAAGGATTTTATTGCAAACCATTAAATTTGATTTGCAGGTTGAGCATCCTTACAGTTATTTGTTAAAATATGCCAAATGTCTCAGAGGTAATTTTCAATGTCACAACAATACATTAACTACTTTGTCCGTGCAGTGTGTAAAACCAGAGTTGTTTTCCAGGTGATAAAAATAAACTCCAGAAGATGGTCCAAATGGCATGGACATTTGTTAACGACAGGTATTGAGTCGCATATTTTCAGAATAAATTATCATTATTCTCTCATCATCATCATGATAATGCTTGCTTTTATCTTGCAGCTTATGCACTACTTTATCACTTCAATGGGAGCCAGAAATTATAGCTGTAGCTCTTATGTATTTGGCAGGAAAGCTAAGTAAATTTGACGTCGTCGATTGGAATGGCAGGCAATCAAAGCATTTGAGATGGTGGGATATGTTTGTTGAAGATGTAACGATGGATTTGTTGGAAGGTAAAATTTTCAATGGAGAAAACATTTCTACTAAAATAACTAAAATTGCCAATTTTTCGATAATTTACAGACATTTGCCATCAAGTCTTGGATTTATATTCCCAAGCAAATAGTGCAAAAACTCCGGAATCACCACCAATGACGCCATCTAATGAGCCTTCCAGAGAACGACCCACAGCACCACCATCCATCATGGATTCTGCTTCAAGCACACCTAATGGTAAAAGTGCTTTCTTCCGACTTTTAAAGCTGATCAGTTAATAATTTACAAGCTACAAATAAAATTTGAAATAATAAATCATCCATTTTACAGCTGGAACTCCGGTGAAAATTCCAAAAACCGACTCTGTGTCTATTTCTGCAAACGGATGTGCACCCATGGATGTACCAGACGCAACAAAACCTATGGATATACCGAGTCATTTTCCACCATATTCAGCTGCATTTGCCCAAGGGAATTCATCCTTTCCACCTGTCTTTCCACCTGCTAATATAACAGTACCACCACCACCTGTAAATCATATAGTGCCACCAATGCACATGAATGTTCCTCCAGGACCCATTCGTCCATCACCAGCTCCGGGACCTGGACAAGTACCACCACCATTTCATCAACATGGTCCATATCCGTATCCACCAAATGCAAACTACTTTCCAGGTGGTGCATCAGGACCTCCGCCAAATCCAAGATACTATCCACCTCAATCGTAACTTGAGCATCGAGTGAATGAATGTTAGACTTGAACTAATTATGAATCTATTCAGGATTCCTTGGTCGAATGAAATCGAATGCGGCATTTTCGCACGACTAATTTATAACTCAAGAAAACACTGATATAACTGCCTATTAAAAATTTTATATTTTGAAATAATTGAGGCTAATTAATTATGTTTGTGAAAATATTCTCCAATGAATGAGAGATCTATTAATCTTTAAATTAATCAATTCTGTATAAATAGTAACAATTACATGTACAAATTTCCTTTATTAAAAAAGCTTGATCCTCCAGCTACGAAATTAGGAAGAGTTTCACCTAATAAATCTGAAAATAGCTCTAGGAGTGGATGTGCATTTTTGGAATCTAATGTGAATGTATCAGTGTATAGTATGTACATAATGCAATGCAAATCAGCTATTTCCGAGTAGGATAATACTGAAAAAAAAAAAAAAAAAAAAAATCATGTATTTTTATTTTCTAAATATAGATTTATAATATTAAGAATGCTTTTGATTATTTACCTCCAGCACATACACCAGTTACAAAATTAGGTATGCTTAAAGTAGGCACTTTCAAATTCTTATGATTTCTTGCTTTTGAAGAGTACAAACAATTTAATATGGATGCTGAACTAACTCCTTCTTCACTTTTGTAGTATGACATGTGATCAGATGTCAAGGCAATTATATTTTTTGATTTGGACAATAAAGGGGCAATCTACAAAAATTATATTTCAATCATTTGTTATCAATGATAATTATTGAAATTGAAAAAAATTTTATTTACTGCTCCTGTGAATTGTCCAGCATGTGCCAAATTGAGTTCTTTATCAACAATGCAAATGTATAATCCATTGATAAAATAAATTTTGCTGCTAGTTTTTTTATCTTCGCATCTTATCGTACAAATACTCTTGGCACCTCCAAGTATGGCTCGTGTGACAAAGCCTATACAATTTTTGAGCATTTCATCAATATTTTTTTTCCAAAAAGTTTGTTAAAAAAGTTAAAATTATTTTCTACCAGTCATCATTTCTCCATCAACAACCAAAAATTTTTCAAATTCAGATGGCTCTGGTTCCGTCCAATTTGTTATCAATTTTCTGTATGCATTAATGTTTATTAATTTCACGTAAGTGTGCCAAAGGATAAAGATTCAAACACGTAGGCGGTAAAACAATTTTAATGACGAAAAATTGTTTATTACTAAATAAGGTATTTTCTCAAAGTTTAAGGTTAGATTTGAATTGCTGTAATGTGTACTTTATGTCACTCACATTTTTAACGAGTTTTCTTCATCGATTTCTTCATCATCGTCGTCATCTCGAAGCCAAAAGGCTCTCGATTGGGGGTATATAATTTCTCCAAAAAAACTAGCCATACTTGTCAATAATAAAAATGGAAAAAGGTTGAATCAATTGCAAGTTGCAACTCCCGACACACTGCAGTACGTTTGTATGTATGTATGTACCTTCTATACCTATATTGCATGTCACTGAGCGCGGCATCGTGCCGGTCACCGAAGAAAGAACCTCGTTCAAAAGAATATTTCGTGTAAAGCAAATAAAGGACAATGCGTAAGTATTGTTATTTTTTTTTTTAATTTTGGTATTGCAAAATTATTTATTTCCCAAGTTCATCTATGGTGTCGCCAGTTTTACATCGATACTCATATACATACACATATATATATAAATATAAAGGTATAAAACTTCTTTTCGCTTATTTATAATTAAAATGTCATGCACAAATACTTTGCTTAAAAATCTACGCATTTTTAAAAAGAAACATCCTTAACTTTTAGCTTCAGGTATTTATAAACATTTTGTGACGAGATCCGATATGCGAACAAGCTCATTCTTCTACTATTTCAACTCGAAAGTCTCGTCCGTCTTAGCACAGTCAATTCGACCCGTCAAAAAGTTCATCATTCACTAAGGCCGCTGAAGGTCTCACTTGAGCGTCAGACACTTTGAATTGCGTTTATTCGATAATACTTTTAATATACATATATAATATCTTTCATTAAAAAGAAAACTCTTGTGCAAGTTTTCATTATTTTTGATGCTCAAGTTTGGTCAAGCATCCTGTCAATTTCCAAAAATATTCATAATTTATAAATGCATTTCAAAGTATGCATCGACGTTCACTTTGTATAAAATTCTGTAAAATTATTTAAAATACCCGATTAAGAATCATGTATTTAACGCGCGAGCAATATTGTTCCCAAGCGTATCCATAACGCTTTTTACAGCGGGCATTGTCCCTCAATGCTCGATAAATGAGTAGCAGTGTAACTTGAAGAGCGAGAACGTAAGGCAAAATGTCCGTGGCGAAGCTCAAGCAAGCCATTGAACAGTGCATCAGGATATCCCCAAGATAGTTCGGATGCCTTACGTGTCCCCAAAATCCTGATACAATTAATCGCTTGCCTCGTTTCGTTGGTATCGTTTCCAAATCTAAACGATAAACAATTTCGGTAACTTTAAGGTAAAATGCAATTATCTAAATTTTAAGCTGTTACAGTTTGATGACTTACGTGATACAGAAGGTGAAAACGGATTTTTTCTAAACTGATCTTTTTGAGAATTGCTCGCCCTGTAGATTACATATCCAACAAAGAAGCTAACGACGAACAAACTCAATAGATATACAGATTGGTGAACTCTGCCAACACATAGAATAATTCATTAATAAGTCATAGAAAAACATATTGTATTGAAAACTGTAGAATAAGGAACGAAACTTACTTATGAATTAGTAAATATCTCGTTGTAATGGTCGCCAAATACGGATATATCAAGTATCCAACTGTCAACATGTATCCCGTGCCTTCGTACATTATTTCAAAAGTCGTGACAAACGTAGACTCAAAAATGATGCTGTCTAATAAGTAGACAATTTGCAAAGATGCCACTATCAGAGCAGCAAGATTGAGATTACTTAATTCCAAAAATTCGGCTTCTTTGACAATTTTCACTATAGCTGCCAAATTGATTATTGTCTGAAAGAAATTCATAGCATTTGTAGAAATACGTTAGACTAGATGAAGTCCATGTGTTTGAAAGTAATGTATTATTACCGTTCCTATCAAACCAGTGCGAAAGAGCAACAGTTTGATATCTAAAGGTCCTACACGTGGATTCACTTCTCTGCCTTGCCAGAAGTCGTAGATGATATTGTGGGTAGAGCCAAACATGTTGAGATTAGCTACAGGTGCTCTACCACCCTTGGCATACAAAATTACAGCCAACAGAGCTCCATAACCCAATCCCACTACAGACATGGGAAGAGATTTTTTCAGCAAAAAATCACCAATGTCATAGCCTTGATGTATGCATCCTCCGAATGCAGCTATGGATAGGATCAAAGCCCATATTCCTAGAAATTTTCAAACAAAAGAATTAAATCAAGTAGAAAAAACACACTGCGATCTAATCCAAACGAAAGTTACCATTTATTCTGTACTGCAGTCTTCCAGTTTTAGTTTGCTGGCCATCGACTAGCCTACCAATGGGTAGTACAGAGATGATGGCTATGAAAAACACAAATCCAGTGTACAGTAAAAATGCATCAAGATCCAAAAAGAGTTTCCATTCTTTGTATCTTGGAATGCGAATAGTCCTGGTACTGCAATGATCATTCGAACAAGCTAATTGCAGTAAAAGAGTACCAGCAGTTAAGAGCACTAGGAGAAATAGTGCTCCAATCCAACCGCCCCACTCTTGTGGTTTGCTTAGAAAATCAATGTCTTTATTCTTAGCATGAGATCCTGCATCTGTATCCTCAACGTAGTCGTTTGATTTTAACAGGTCCTGATAGAGTAAAATGATTATTTAGAAAAACGTTTGATAAAAAGAGCTGCACAATGAAATTTGCGACGGAAGATTGACTTGCCTCATCTCTTTGAACAGAGAATCCTCGCTCTTTGCCTTCGAGCGCAGAAGTAGATTTTCTTTCTACCGGAAGGGATACTGCTCGGTCAGGGCTTCTGTTCAGCATTAACAATTTCTGTTCCTGTTCTGCTTTAGAGGCGCTCGACATGATGCGAATGGAGCGGCGAGTAATGGGTCCAAGCTCTCTTAATCTAGACTGAACAGGTTGTTCGTTAAAGTCATCGGCCACGCTTTCCGATCCCTCAGTTCTATCCGTATCGCTAGAGTTATCTGAAAATGTAGAAATTTGTAAATTACAGGACGCGCATAATCCTTGGAGGGGACGAATGATTGAAGTGCTTACCTTTTGGCATGTCTAATCTGGCAATGGATATTTTGGCTTGCCTGGCACTGCGCACGGGCAATTTTCTAACTAGTGTGGGCGATCTTGCAGGGGACTTGCGTGCAGGAGATCTCCTGCCTGGAGATTTTCTGGAGGGACTTTTTCCACCGCGTGCCCTGGACCTGGTCTGGCTTCTGGAGGTCCTTGCAGCCTATACGCGATAGTCAAGACAAAAAGAGATTAGCAAGTGCCGCGCGCTTGATTAATACGAGCCGAGATCAGTCGATAACGTGTCGGACCTTGACGTCGGCCTGGCCGAGGGTGTGCTCCTCTCCTCCCTTGAACAAAACTTTGTACTTGCTGCCCCTGACGTTGATGATCTTGGCCTTCTCGTAGTCGTCGCTGCTCGGCAACTTGGCGAGGACCTGGTCGCCCTCCGAGAACTTCATCTTTCTCTACAACAAGACGACGAACAACAACAGTGAACAACAACAACAAGTTGAAACGCAGGCGCAGAAGCTTTCGGTGTGCCGAATTATAGATAAACAATATGGTAGCGGCGGCAGCGGCCGGCGGGGGGCGACGGCGGTTGCGGCAGCGATAAAGAAAAAGAGCAGCAAAACTGAAAAAAGCAGCAGCTGAAGGATTCCTACGTGGCTGAGATTCCGCAGGAAGAAGAGGCTATTTATAGTCGAAAAAGCCGGAGCGTTTATGTAACTGACTCTAGCGTCGGGCGGCATCGGGGCCGTGGCGCAGATTCCCTTGCATTATATACTTACAAATCTCGCGGGCAACTTTCAGCGACTTTTTGACGAAATTTCCGCGTTTGTTTACGCAGGCAGCGCGTGCAGCGCAGCCCCTTGCAGCACAGAGTAGCCCGATGCTACGTATATACACGCGTACGTAGGCAGCCGCATATACGAGAGTATAGTATGCGGATAAATGTACACACACGCGCGGCGGCGCTTATATTCGGGCGGGAGAATGCGGGCTCGAAAATTGTGGCGCGCGAGCGCGCGTATACCTATATGAGTAAGTAGGTATACGAGTGCGGCTATCTGGTAGAAGCTGCGGTTTCAGACTGCGCTCTGAAGTCTCCTCGGCTCTCATCTCACCGAACCGTGTAGATATGCACTGAACTACACAGCTTTATCGGCTGCACTTACCGTGATTTATGCTCTTGATACGGGAGTTTTTTCCTCAGAGACGCATGCAGCAGGAGATATGCACTCACACGAGGTTATACACTATAATTAACACGACTGACTCCTCCGCGCGGCTACTATAAACTATAGCTCAGCAGCAGCAGCAGCAGCAGGCCAAAGGACGCCAACAGGAAAGCGCGTTCCTAAAGCCAATCGAGACGAACCACGCGAGAGAGCCGTGCGCGTATATAGTCATAGGTCATAAGTACTTGATAGCGGGGTGCGAACTGCGAGTGCCGATCGAGTCTAGAATATATGAATAGGAATAGGGCGCTGCTGTAGCAGTTTGCTGCTGCAACGACGTGTGCCAACGCCGCAGGACGAGCTGACGCTCTAGATTCACTGCAGTCCCGTGGTCGTCGTGATCGCGCATTCGGTATAATATATTAATATGCGCTTTTTCGAGCGGACCGTGCATTCGTATTACTCCGCCGTTCGAATACGCTTAAATACGCACTTCCCGCAGGCCGCATAGAGGCGCAATAAATCGCGCACGATGAGCTGTAGCAGGGGCACAGTAGGTAGCTAATCTAATCGTTAAATATTTGCGATCTGCTATCTCTGCACAGTCAGTACATACGGTGTGCGCTTGTTGGCTTTAAGCTTCAGTTTGATGTTTAAGGGCAAACAACGAGAGACACAGCAGCTTGAAGGAAGCTCTGCCTTACTTTGTATTTGACAGATATTAGCTTCGATGTTAGGCACAGCATAGGCGCGTAGGGAGGTTGAAGTGTAACGCGAAAACAAAAAAAAATTATGGGACGCCGCCAGGCGCGCGCCCGCCTAGGCGTTCCAAAAGCTGATGCACTTGAGCCTCTTGCGCGCGAGTCGTATTTTGTAACCGCCGACACGAGCTGATCGTCGCTTCGTCGTGGCCATAGCGGCATATGCTTGTTTGCCTTCTCGGGCGCTGATGGTATACAGGATATTTATAGCCACTCCCTGCATTACCATGCATTGGCATTCTGTGCGATGCTGTTGATGGATGTATTTGTAATAATTGAACTATAAAATAGCTGTGATTATACTTTCCAGGCGGACCGATTATATTGACAGTAACTAGTAAAAGAAGCGCGATGATGATATAATACAGGGGATCGTTTCGTTTCACGAGTGTCAACTGCACTGAACAAGCTTTACGCTTGCGCAGTTAATTGCGATCAATCTCGTGGATCTCGTGGTTCACGGCTGCGTAAACAGATCGAGGCACAGACGTCGTAGGGCGAATACATGCGCATAGCGGCGACGTGCGCGCATTCTCGCGTTTTATTTATAGCCGTTAAGTTGAGAAAGGCCTTAATGTGCTGCGCGCGCCGCGCACAGAGAGAATTAATTTCCGAATGAAAAATGATCTATGGCGCGCGGAGCGAGAGCGAAGAGGGAGCTGAGCCGAAGAGAAGCGCCTCTGCAAAAAGAAGTAACCCAATTCCCGGCTGACTCGTCAGGTTTATCGCTGCTGCACTAAGCTGCCTTCTTTGTCTCGGCGGACACGCACAATTGCAACGAGGTGATTATTCATTATTCCGCGCGCGAAGCCCTAGTTATCTGAAAAAATTCCAAGCCATTCGCGCTACAATAGGCGCGTTATTGATCGATTCATTTGAATGAAATCGCTCCGCGTATTTCACCAAGTACTTATGTGTGTCCGAGCGTCGCATTCGCATAGCATATCGCGAGTTGAACAACAGCGAGCGCAAGGTCGGCGATGAGCAAATGGTGCGCGCAAATGGTGCGCGCGCAATGAATGAAGCTCCAGCTTACAGCTAGCTTGTATACGCTGGTACGCGTCGCGGCGTCGCGGCGTCGTGCGTGCGCAGGGCAGGGGGTGGCGGCGGCGGCGGCGGCGGCGGCGGCAGACGCGATCGATCGTCCGCGCGGGGCCGCGCCTGCTCCGTGCGGCTCGCGTCGTAGGGCTCTCGCCGATCAGCCAGTCCCGCCGCTGCAGTCCGCCTGGCCTCGCAGTTCCGCGCGCGGAGAGAGAGAGAGAGAGGAGACACGAGGAGTCGCCGAGCGAGAGAGCGAGAGAGTGTGTTTGCGGGTGCGGGGACGCAGCGTCGTGCGCGTCGCGGCCGCGAGAACACGGCACGGCTGGCCAGCTGGGGCCGTAAGATGCTGCTGCAAGAGCGACGACGAGAGCGAACAGGCTGAGGATGGGCCCCGCCAGCAGCCGCGACAGCCAGTACGACGAGCAGGTCCAGGACGACGACGGCCTACACATCCATCCTCGCGGCAGCGGCCAGCACAATGCCGTGAGTTGCCAGCTCAATTCGCCTCGCGCTAACGATTTTCCCCATTCCGCGCGCGCGCGCGCGCGCGAGCTGCAGGGAGTGCGCAGTCTCCTGCTGAGCTTTTAAGCGCGCCGCCCGTCACGCAGGTATAGCGGCGCAACTTTTGAATCGGCCATCAGCCCGCAATGGCTGATGCTGCGGAGAGCCGTGATCCTGTGCGCGTTCTGCCGACGAGTCGACGACGATACGCGCGGCCCCGGTAGTGGGGAACGGAATCGGACGCCGACGCCACTGATAAAGTCCGCTATGCACTCGGCGCGTTTCAATCGCTAGCCTCAGCTGTGGCCAGTAGTAGTAGCAGCAGCAGCTGGACGCTGCGCAGTCCGTTTTCCGAGGGAGAACTAGCTGTTACTTAGCCGTTACACTCACTCGCGCCGAGAGCACGTCGCGAGTTGTTTGCGCAGCGCGAAGGAGGCCGCGACGCGAGGTTCCCCCGGAGATTCCTCGGGAAGGCGCAGAAGCTTGGAGAGGATGCCGCCGAAAAACAAGGTAGAGTACGCACAAGTCGCGCCGGGATCGTTGACTCAATTTTCTTTTGCCCCGATCGAACGCGTGCAGCGAGTCACGAGACGCTCTCTCACACCGCGCTCAGATAATCGCGATAAGTGTCGTATCAATGAGCCGCTCTCGAAATGGGCATGCCGAGGCGTTGGCTTTTCATTTCCCGAGGAATGCGCGATTCATCCTAGAGCTGCTGCCGCGGCGCAGAGTTTCATTTCGATAAATTGCATAAATAAAGTCTCCTTCGAACGAGCAGCAGCGACATCAATTGAATCGACGGAAGATTCGCAGCATAGGCGCGCTGCACGCGGCAGCAGCTTGCTTGGCGCAGGATGCGTGCAATAAAACAGTGAAAGTGGTTTGACTGCAGCCGCCGCCACCGCCGCCACCGCCGCCACCGCCGCACGCTTTGATAATTCGGCTCGTGCGCTTCGTATGCTGCGCTGCCAGCTCCGCTAGTTTTTTATTATATTTGCCGAGATTTGGCTGATCTAGCTGAAAGACGCGCTATCGGGCACGTTATCAGCTCGCGAAGCGTGTCTTTCGCTTATCTCACGTAGCCGCCCGCAACGCGTATGATCGCGCGCTGACGAGCTGTCGCGACTCCGAAAACATCGAGTAATAAGGTAGATTGTGTGCGTATTACGGTATATGCTCCTATGTGCTATCGCCGGTTTCCCATAGATAAGCCCTCTTCTCCTGTATTCTCGTCTATTGTACGCGATTGCCTCTTCTTCGGCGAGCATTCCACAGAGCATTATCGCGATAAGCTCGCTCTCGTAATTGATTTAGCTCGCTCGTTTATAGCTTTATCTCGCGCGGCGCTAAAACTGTTCGAGCCCGCTCTCGCGCACATACAAAGGATCGAGCTTGACTCATTTGTTTGTGACTTTGAGTCACGCACATAAATGGTTGCTGCTGCAGATATGCTGTATGTGTAATTGTCGCGCGCGCGGGCTCGTTATATCTAATTAATCTATGAGCCGTGTCACATGGCTCGATACTCCCGCCGCACGTCGCATGCTGCGGGCAGCGCGGACACTACGCGAGCGGCGAGGTGTACACAGTGTACACTGTACGATTAACGATAGCAGCAATAGAAAATCGCGTTGATCAGTGGGTATCGGCGCTGCTGCAGCCGATCAACTAATTGGCTGAGATACGTCCTTTTGCGGTGCAGCTACTACGTGCCTAGTGTAACGCCGCACAGCTGACCTACATACGCGTACACTGTTTTTTTATCATCGCGCTCGATTCGTAACTGCCCGCGATTCGCAGCGAGCCTCCGAAACGTGCAGCTCATATAGTCCAGTACCTTGCGTACGGCGTGCGAGAGCCACGAGAGTTGTGTGTGTGCGTGTGCGCGTGTGTGTGTGTGTGTGTGTGAGAGAGAGAGAGAGAGAGAGGAACGAAGCGAGGCGGCGGCATCGGGCCAGAGTGCGTTCAAAGCGAGCTCGGAAAAAGTGGGGATCGAGTGTAGCAGCAGCAGCAGCAGGCGCGCCGCCAGCAGTGCCACGGCGTCGAGCGCGTGCATGTTATATACTCGCACACATTTCGTGGGACACTCAGTCTCAGCCTGAGCCCTGTCCAGTGCCTCGATCATATAGGTTATAACGCACTCGATCGATCGTTCGAGTCGCCGCGTACATCCTCGCAGCTGATCGGCGCGACGAGCAGATTTAATACGAAGATTACAATAATGCAGCGAGGCGTGATCAGCGGGGATTACTACGGGCTACGCACACGCCGCGCTCGGTATTAATAGAACGCGCGCGCGCGCGCGAGTGGTCGTCTCTCTCACACACACACACACACACACACGCGCGCGCGCGGTTAGTGCGCGGAAAAAAGTCAGAGAGAGAAAGAAGAAAGGAGAGCCTGGAGTGCAGCGCAGTCATGACAGTTATCGTCGCTGCTGAGCAGCCCGCCGGTGGCAGTAGTGCACCGAACGCGCTGTCCACCCAGTTATACTGTCTACTGCTGCAGCTGCCGAGAGGAGAAACTTGGTTGTAGAGCAAAGTGCCTCGTCGGGAGGATTCACGTGCGAGAGAAAAGACAGACTCGCGCAAGGTATATACGGCGCTCGCTCGCGCGCGCGATCGCGCCCGCCGTCATATTAATAGATCATCCGAGAGGGAGTAAGACATCGGACTTCTTCCGCTGCTGCTGCAGAAAGCAAACGTTTGGAATCAACGTTCGGAGGAGAGGAGAGAAAAATGTCGCGGGTCTCGCTTAACAAGTCGCAGTACAACAACAGTCAGTACGGCTCGCGTCGTGTCAGAAAGATCAGCACGGTGGGTGAGAGACGTCTCTCTGCAGAGCCTGTTTCTTCTTTTCCTTCTCTTCCTTTACTCACTCTATTTTATTATACCGTATCGTGCTATACTCGATTTGTTGACTCGACTGCTGCGCTGCTGCCGCGCTGCATACTTTGTAGGTACCTACGCGCTGCGCAGCGCTCTTTGTTCGCTGCTGCGCGAGCTGCGAGCGCGGCGAGGGCCCCCCGTCATTTTCCCGCGACGTCGTCGTGTGTACCTACCTCTATCCGCCGCAAGCCTACACTCGCATGTGCAGTTTGGTCTAAGTCTACTGTGAGACACTCTTATACGCGCCACCAATGCGTGTGTATACACGAAATAGAGGGAGAGAGAGAGAGAGAGAGAGAGAGAGCGCGGCCAAGGCCGATGCGCGCGCGCGCGAGAGAGAGAGAGAGAGAGAGAGAGAGAAAAGCTGTGCTTCCTGCGGCGCCTTGACTTCCATTCGGCACCTCCCAATATGCAGCAGAACAGCAGCACGTGATCGGCTGCCTCGCGTTCACTGTTGAACGCGCACCTATACCAGTAGGCGTAATCTCATTGTTTCCAGAGAGCGAGAGAGAGAGAGAGAGCTTTGACCTCCGGTTCATTTATTCGGAGTGGCCGAATCATAATAGCTTGGCACTGGGCTCGCGCGAGCTATTTTTTCGCGGCGAGTCAACACAACGACGAGCGGGACAAAAAGCCAGCGCGCTTAGCGCTTACATAAAGAAATTAAAAAGTCCAAGCGCGGGCGGCGTGTTTACAAAGGTGCTACAGCGCGCAGCGCAGTGGCTCGGAATCAGCTGATGCGGCGCGGCTGCGCTCTCTCGCAACTGTTATATATTGTACTTGCGGCACGTGATCTCGCAGCATGATTTTGATGATTTTTTCCTCTTTTCTTGCGCAGACGGAGAGCGAGTACTCGGTGGAGGAGCAAACCCGGCTGACGGGCGGCGAGGGCGGCGGCGCCGAGGGCTCGCCGGAGGAAGAAGCCGGCTCGCTATGCGAGTACCACGACATCCCGCCGCCACCGGATGGCGGCTACGGCTGGGTCATCGTCATCGCCTCCTTCATGTGCAACATGATCGTAGACGGGATAGCCTACACGTTCGGCATCTTCCTCGGCGAGTTCGTCAAGTACTTCGGGGAGAGCCGCAGCAAGGTCGCCTGGACCGGTTCTCTGCTCTCGGGGGTTTACCTCATGGCCGGGCCCGTCGTCAGCGCCCTCACCAATAAGTACGGCTGCAGAGTCGTCTGCATCGTAGGCAGCGTCATCGGCGCGTTCGCTTTCGTCCTCTCGACCTTCTCCAGCTCTGTCACCATGCTCATGATCACCTACGGCGTCCTGGGCGGTAAGTACATTTATTGCGTGATACGTTTCACCGAATCGATTGAACCTGCTCCTCTCTACCCCGCCAACAGGCATCGGATTCGGACTGATCTACCTGCCGGCCGTCGTCTGCGTGGGCTACTACTTCGAGACGAAGAGGTCCCTCGCCACGGGTATCGCCGTCTGCGGCTCCGGCTTCGGTACCTTCATCTTCGCCCCCTTGGCCGGCATACTCCTCGATAACTACGCGTGGAAGGGGGCCATCCTCATCCTGGCTGGACTCATCTTCAACTGCGCGGTAAGTTCGCCATATAACGCGCGCATCTGTACACACGCGTTTATTTCATGCAGCCGAACAATCAGTCTTACGCCGCGGATCTATTGCGCGATTTCAGATCTTTGGAGCATTGATGAGACCGCTCGAGTACCCAAAGGCCTCGTCGGTGAAGCCGCTGCTGCAGCGCATGGCGGAGGAGAAGCGCTTCCAGATGGAACGCGGCAGCATTGGCGGCTCGTTCTTCATGGTCCAGCTGCCGGACGGATCGATGGAGAAGAGGATGAAAATGCCGATCAACATCGACCCGGGCGTTCACTCCAGCTTCAATTTAGACCAATTAGTGCCTGGTAAGCGCCTCGCTACTGCTTCCTATCCACTCCCCTAACGACATTGCATGCGGCTACGGACTGCATACCATCTATCGTCGATCTCTATACCAATTTTTTTGCGCTATCTCGCGTACCGCTGCTCGTCGCGTAGGAGGGACGCAGCGTCGATTTTATTAATTGATACTAATATTATGAAAGGAACGCCTCTGACACCAGTACCGACCGTGCCGACCCTGCCGACGATATCCGAGGTCAAAGTCCAGGAGCACTCGTCGAGCGGCGCGACGAGCAAGAGCGGCAGCATGGAGCATCTCAAGAGTTCGTCCGTCAAGTCGCGTAGCAAGAAGGCCATCGACGAGACTCGTGACAGCAAGGAGAGCGGCGTCAACAAGGACAGCCTCGACAAGCCCGAGAGCGAGTTCGGACCCAAGCCGGTCATACCGCGCAACGCCTCGCAGCCGGCCTTCACCACCCATGTACAGGGTCTGCCCAAGAACGGCTCGGTCCCGTTTTTCGATCGCATCCGCAAGACGAGCACCGGCGAGAGGTACAAGCCTAGCCTCAGCGCCATCAAGAACTCCCGGACTACCCTCAACTCCAACGGCGACATCCGCAAGAGCCTACACCTCAGGCTCTCCAACAGCAGCATGCTCGGCTCGCGCAACAACAACACCGAGCTCGACGTGAGTTGAGCTTTTTTTTTCTCTGCATCCTTATTCTCTACCTTCTTCATTTTCAAGCTCAACCACAAGATTTATTCGCTTCTTTTTTCCTGCAGGACGACCAGAGCATCACCTTCACCACAAGCAACACGCGCATCAGCGTCCCCAAGGAAAAGCCCATGATGGTCCGACCCCTGTCGCGGAAGGACATTTTCTACAGCGGCAGTGTGCTCAATCTGCCCGAGTTCCAGAGCCAAAAGTCTCTTGCCAATTACCGCCAGAGCGTCATCTCCTTGCCCAAGTCCGTGCGAGGAATCGACGCCAAGGATGGCGACATCGAGAAAGCCCCACAACGTTAGTACTGCTTTACCTTGATTCTCATATCTGAGACTTGTTTTATAATTACCCAAGCTTTTCTTCATCCAGAACCCCTATGCCCGTGTCTCGAGCTGCCAGAGTCTTTCAAGGAGGCCCTGGGAACGATGATGGATATGTCCCTGCTGAAGAACCCAGTTTTCCTGCTGATCTGCATCAGCAACGTCTTTGGCATGGCCGGACTCTACATACCATTCTTCTACTTGGTCGACGCGGCCACAGTTAAAGTGAGTATATTTTCTTCTGTTCTTCGATGATCCCCGATCACGCGTTATATCTGCTTTCGCTGCTTTCTACCCTGAAGGAAATCGATAAAGCGGACGCCTCGTGGCTGCTGTCCGTAATTGGAATCACCAATACCGTGGGACGTGTCGCATGTGGATATGTAGCTGACTTTCCGCAAGTTGACTCGCTGCTGCTGAACAACATCTGCCTGATCATCGCTACGCTGGCGGTTACCGTCACACCGTTCTGCTCCACTATGCTCCACTACGTGATTATGAGCACCTTCTTCGGCGTTGCTATTTGTGAGTGGGAACAAAATTATACCTATATTCTCGTTGCTACCTTGTGAATCTACAAAAACATGTTACTTATGGCTTTCTTTTAGCTGGCTATATTTCGCTGACGTCAATAATACTGGTGGATCTTCTGGGCCTCGATAAGCTGACTAATGCTTTCGGACTGCTGATCTTGTTTAGAGGCATTGCCGCAATCGGAGGTCCGCCCATCGCCGGAAATCTCTACGATCTTACCTTGAATTACGATATCACGTTTTACATGGCAGGATTTTGCTTTTTAATTAGCACCATTACGAGCTTCGTGGCTCCTACATTGAAGCGCTGCACTACTCCGCAGGTAAACAGATAGTAAATTTACCATGTGAGCGAATGCCCAGCACGCTTCGTACTGGCTAATATTTATTTTACATTTGCTTACAGACTCAGCCTGTGATATTAGATACATTGACGCCGATCGACGAAGACATCGAGGAAGAGAACGAAGATGATATTCCTGAAATTGTAGAAACCGCACCATCTCCTCAAGAGCCCGAAAAGGAGATCAAACAGATAGAGTCTGTGCTTTAAGAGAAAAAAGGCGGGGAAAATGACGAGTCAGCCTCTCCTTCTGCTACGTTTTGCGACAAAATAATAATAAAAAGGAAAACAAAAAAAAAAACAAAAGATAAACAACTCACCGTCACTCCGAGCCACGCTGTGATACGGCTACACATTTTCTCAACAAGTTTACGTGAGGTATTTTTGCTGTTTTTACGAATACCTCTTGATTAACGTGCACAAAAAAAAAACAAAATAAAATAACTGATGATAAAGCTTGATGGAATTTTTATACGAACGGTTCGTATGGCTTAATTAAATTTTCTTTTATAATCGTATCTAATATAAGTATACTAAGACAGTGCGTGTGTAACAGTTAAATAAAAAAAATTCCATCAGGCGAATAAACTGTTTTTTCTCGTCTGTATTAAATATCCATTGAACGAGATGGAAGCGTTTAATTAACTTAATCAGTATCGATTGTCAGTATGTTTAGGGAAAACTTGCAAACATAAAAAAAAGAAAACTAATAGAAATTATGCGTTTTTCGTGTGTATACAAAGAGATGTTTTTATTTGAAGTAGATAACGATGACGATGATGTTAATGAAGAGTAACAAAAGTTTTAAGAGTACGCGGGAAAGATAGAAAGGTTGCATTTTACTACTCAAGGTTCTCGATATTGAAAACTATTTTTGGGGAATAATCTGTGACAAGAGACTTATTCAAGGTCAAACGAAAAATGCAAACATATATTTCTCACGTATGCATGGCACGTGTACATAATGCCGACGCACGATACACTTTGATGAATCAATTATGTGGAATGAGTCGAAGACGTATAACGAAATGTTAAACGTGACATTTTAGAGAAGGTGGCTTTGTCATTTATACAAAAGCATGAGTTGGGCGAACCGCCGGGAATAATGCATTTCGCATGGATAGAAATGCAACAATTGAAACCGAATTTGTATTCAGTATCCAAATTCTACACACACACACAACTTATCACTGAAAAAAAGTAATATATTGATGAAATCAAGATGACGAGTGTATAATTATAGTAATAATTTCTTTGTTTTTAGAGATCTCTTACGTTTTGTTTTTTCAGCATGTATGTACAATAATTAAGTAAGATAAAGATAGACATGCGTTTTTAAATCCGCTGGGCTGAGTTTGTATTGATTGACGTATTGTAATTTTTTAGAGAGAGGGAGGGGGGGGGGCGATGATAGTTGACACAAACGTCAGAGCTATTGACTAATATTATATGACTTAAGTTAAATGATACGCTAAGCAGGAAGGCACACGGCGAGCACAAGATACCGCTTGTGTCACTTAATTTATTCGCGGTGATTGCTATTCAACTGATTCAAATGACTTAACTGAAACAATAGGGAAATATAATTACAATTATAACTTATTTTATAAATATATATATATATAAAGATAATAAAAAAGAGATTGTATATACGCTTACGTACATCGGTGAAAAGAGAATCATCGTGTTAATCATTTGTTAAACGCCAAATGTTACAACGCATGCGTCTGCGTACACGTAAAGCGTGTTTGCAGTTCGGCGTAGGGAGAAGGAGTGAAAAATCAAGCAAAACTCTTGTATCAATTAACGCGTCATGTCCTTGCGGGACGGGCTATGTTAAGCTCCAATATTCGTGTTTTCGCTCGGTTTAATCACGACACACACACACACACACATACACAGCAGCAGCAGCAGAGAAGGAAGGAAAAAGCGGCGCAAGGCGTAATAGAAAGCGAAGTAAGGAATGTGAACGACGAGTTGAACTACGATTTTAATGCGGAGAGACTCTTGTGCAAGGACCCGGATGATAATTGTTTGTCGCACTGTATGCTATAGCGATATATGAGCGTTTAAGCAAATAAAAATCGACTTGAAAACGTATAGAAACATTTCCAAGATAATCCGACAGATGATGAACAAATCACGATATTTCTACGAATCCCGCCACAAAACGTTTCTATATGTTTCCTCGAGACTTTCCATGTTAGCGGGTGATCCCTTCCACCGCCACCATTTATTATACAACCATTATTATTAACTATTATATACTTATTAAAGATTATTGCGATACTATGAAATTGATTATATACTTTATCTATATAATTTTAATTATACACACACACACACACATATATATATATATATACTTGTAATATTTGTATGACTATATACAAGGTAATTTTGTTATGTCGTTGTTGTGTTGGAGATACTGTGTATTGTGATGATTTTTGTCTGCAAATCGAGAGTGATAGAAAGGAGGGGGGGGGGACTCAATGTTGAATTATACCCGGCTCTTCTCGACACGCGCGCTTACGCGACACAAACGATTTTTCGTTGTCTCGTTCTCGGTAATTGTTTTTATTTTTTCTCTCTCCTCGCTTGCAGCGCCGTGGTCTACATGTAAGGCGGAGGTGCGCGTGAAAAAAGCAGAGAATACGAGAAAGAGAAATCGGGATGGCCGCGTGATTTCGCAACGCGTCCCCGCGAAGTCGCGCGATCTAGGAATACGCATGATCTATATATATATATATATAGAATAAGCGCGCGTACAAGTGTGAAAGTATATACATAAGCAGTATGTATATGTAATAGCGCGTGATGGCCGATGTGTGTGCGAGGGTGCAAGTGTACATACATACAGGGGAGAGTGTTGAATGGGAGAAGGCGCGCAAAGCGAGTATACTATATATGTAGATGCATTAGCGGGAAAAAAAGAGAATACTATATAGAAAGGCGCGCTGCGCATCCACAGCTGACATGTTATTGTAAAATGTATAATGTATATGTACACAGGACGGGTGAGGTCCGGCGTCGGGCAGCAGCGATCGCGCGCACAGGTTCCGCGTGCGCGAGCCGGCGGCCAATATGTTAATACATGCGATATGGTACAAAGAAGGACAGATGTATTAGGTAACGTTTATCGAAATTGATGATAAAATTATGAATTTTTATTATTGAAAACGAAGCAGTCAGTCTTGTTTTTTGCTTGCCCGCATGCATAATATCCCAGGAGTGCCTGCATACAGGCGGTATTCTAATTTCTCGGCGTACGCTCGCAGTGAAAGGAAGGAATCGGCTGGAATAAGCGGCCGCGCGCGTGCGGAGTCGGGAAGGTCAGGCTTCCGGAGAGGCTGCCGCGGCCTCAGTATCCAGCTAGTCGAGCGTCCGCGCGGTCGCCGCAGCTGGCCGCAGCGCCTCTGCCCTCCTGGCCGTCCGCACACCTGCGCCTCGCAGTTCTCGCACGTGGCCCAGCAGAAGACAATTGCCTGCCGCGATGGCGGCCGCGTGGAGTGCATCAGCCGCAGCGCAGCAGCAGACTGGTAGGGCGTCTCGCATACGATCGATATACTATATGCAGGTCGCGCGCGAGCACGTGCTCCGAGATCCTCCTGCGTCCCATCGAGGCGGATCGAGCCGAGCGAGGGGCGCGATTTACGCTCATTGGATCGAGGAAACATAGTATGCTGGCGTAAGCGGAGAGCGATGAATTAACCGCGCTTATCGCGAGCGAGCGGACGATAAACAAGTCTTTGCGGCGCGCGCGCGCGCGCGTAGCGTTGGGTCACGCGCTCGCGCGAATTTCCAAGGCAAAACCGCGGCCGCTCGTGCACACATCTCGCCGACGCGACGAGCGCGGCGAGCGAAGGAAAAAATCCGGTTTGCTGCTTATGCGCGGCCGCCGTGTCGCACAGATAGGAGCGCCGACCGCGTGGCCGCAAGCTCGATGCGCCAGAGCGAAAAGCGGAGCTTGCGAGAGCGTGGAAAACTCCGAGGCGGCGCGCTTATCGCCCGGAGCGGCTATTTTGTAAAAACTCGAGGCTTACGCGCTACTTATCGGTGATGGGGCAACAAAGCAGCCGATGTAAACATGAATCACTGAATCTTATATTCTTATCTGAAGTGGGCCGCGCCGAGTCGGAGCGTGGCCCGAGAGCAAAGGCGCAGCTTGGAGAAGCTTGCCGGCCCGGGTTTCCGAGGGAAGAGTCGAGACAAAGAGTCGAGTCTCGATCATTGTTCTCTAAACTCGGACTTGTCTGTATGCGAGCCGCTGACGCATGGGATCTGGATCGCGCGGCTATTAATATATAAATATCAATAAACGCAGGCCCGGCGCTCCTTCAATTTTCTCATTTTCTCGCGAGCGCGCCACAAGCGATCGGCATCGATTAGGCCAATTAGTCGAATGATCGAGCTACCAGCAGAAGTGCGCTAGAATTAGGGGGCGCTCGTCACGAGGCGCCCGCAACAGGCGATCGGTCGAAATTCTCTCTCTCTCTCTCTCTCTCGGTCTCTCGGCGCTGTCGCGCGTCGCGACGGGCCGATAAAGAGCGCGAGAGCGAGTCTCGCAGAGGCGGAAGAAACCGAGAAAGCTGGAGGGAGGCGATAGCCGCAAATCTATCGGCAGCAGCTCCGGCTGCGTGTGCGAGCGCGCGCTATCGGGAGAGGCGAGAGAGGAGAGAGCGGAGTGCTGAAAAAGAATTTTTCGGCTCGACGACGCCGAGCACCCGAGCAGCGCCGGCAGTTCGCCTCGAGTACTCGCGCACGCACGCACGCCGCGCCGCGAGTAGCGACACAGTCAGCTACAGTCGCCCCAGCACGCTCGCTCCCGCGCGTACTTCAGCCTGCTGCTGCCGCTTCCTGCCGACGGCCGCATCCGCCGACTGCCTGCGCAGCACCAGTCACCACTGGGTTCGTTCGTCTGCACTTGCTCCTAACCGCGGCGGCGAGCTTCAAACGCTTCGTCGAAAAGTGCGCCGCGGGCAATTACCGGCCATTCGGCGCTTTTCCGGCCGGGCTGCGCGACTGCCGGACTTCTCGCGTGCTTTCGAATTATTTCATTAGGCCGCCGGCGCGCTGGCCTCTGTGTCGCGGCGCGGAGCGAGAGAGCTTTTCAAGTGGGCCCGCACGTGTCGACAATTGGATAAGGAGTACGTCGGCCCTGCTCTCAGCTGTGCCCGAGCTGCTCTTTAAACGGCCGACGGAGCGGAATAGTTAGTGCCGATTTTTCGAGAATCCGGCGGCTCGAGGGCCGCCGGCTTTGTTGCCGCATAAATTAGTCGCGATTGCCGTGGCACAGGGGAGTCGGGGGGCCGCTCCTCTCGTTCTTCCAGCGCCGACCTTGCCTCGCGCGCGCACTTGAACCCGTGAATTTGGTGACGCGGCGCCGCAGGATTTCCACTCCTCTGCTGCGAATCTCTTATCGATTTCCCAACGGCGCTGGCGCGCGCCTCGATCGTTGGGCAATTGAAAGGTCAGCCGGCGGCGCTTCTCGGAAGAGGCCTCGCGCGGACACGGCACACGGCCGCGGGCGGAGGCGTGCGGAGTGACTTTTAACGAGGCGGCGGCGCTCAGTCTCATCAGCAGCCTCGCCTCGCCGATGTAAACAGATAAGCGAGCACGTGGCAGGGCTCGCGCGGGCTCGCGGACCTGTCGGCGGTGCCATTGCCGCTCGCTGCTTTTCGGCCCGTCGCAACGAGTACGTCCAGTACGTCCGGCGAGGCAGGCCATTCGCCAGAGAGACAGCTCTCCGCGTTCGCGTTATCTCCGCGACGCGGGCCACGATAAAAGGCGCTACTGAACACGCTCGCGCCGCGGCGATAAAGCCCTACTGCGGAGAGAGCGCGCGCGACTCTGCCAGTACTGGCACTCGCCGTCGCCGCAGTCGTCTAATTGCCCGTGGGAGGCCCGCACTGACCGAGCGGCTCTTGCCGATTTTTCCAGTTGACCGCCCCCCGCAGCCATGGCGATCGCGGAAGACAAGCAGCAGCCCCCCGCGGCCAACGGACAGCCGAGTAAGAAGGAAGCCATACCTCTGAGGCAGCTCGACGACAAGCAGCGACGACACGAGGACGAGGTACAGCGCGCGCTTATACTGCTCTTACTTTGCACGCTTGGTAGCTCACACGCGCGCGCGCACACACACGCGCACACACACACTCCGGATCGGGAGATTTAGCCGTCGGCGTTTGTAAACAACTTATTTTCGCGCCGCTGCAGCAGGAATAATCTCTCGCGGTTGAATAATCAGAATGAAAAACGGCATTTCATAATTAATTCGCAGCGGCAGCGCTCGCGAGCGTGAAACTGGCGGAATCGAGCAGGCGGTTAATGCATCGGACGCGCGCACATCTCGCGCGCGCGCGTCGCTCCGGCACGAGGTTTGAAAAATTTCGCACTTTCGATCACGATGGCCGAGCGGAAAATGCGACTCGATTACGGCAGCTTGAAAGGCTGAACGCGCGAGCACTTGCGTGCGTGTGTAAATGTTTGACTCGTAAGCGACGCGGTCTGGTTTTTACATTCAATAGCGCGTGTGTGTCGCTGTGTGCGCGGAGCACACACGTCACGGATGCAAATATTACGCGGCTGCCACCCGATCGAAAAATAAATAGACTTGATCAATTGGCTCGCGGTAAACGGCCACGCACACACGGGTCTCAACTTTGTCATCGTTTTTCTCGGCTGGAGCGAGGAAAGCGCGGCCGAAAATATACGTTCCGCCGGCTATTTATACGCGGAGCCGAATAAAAAAGAGCCTCTGCTCGCTCGCCGGAGATTATTCATCGGCCGTTATGAGAAAAGCGCGCGTACGCGCTCGCGGCCGGTTCTCGCGAATAGGCCCGCTCTCCTAATCCAGCCGGCCACTTTCCAAGCCGGTCCCTCCTTTTTCCAATGTTTGTCGAGCCTGCCGGTGGAAGCCCGCGGACATGCGGGTGGATCGGCCGGCAGCTCGCCGATTAAAATTCGCCCCTATCGCTGGGTTTTGCAAGAGCGGGAACGTAGCTTATCGTTATCGTTGTCGTTGTTGCGCTTGCGTAACCGCTCGCGGCGTTATGCAACGCGCGCAGGCCTACGTGGAGATGGTGGTGCCGCCCGACGGAGGCTGGGGCTGGGTCATCGTCGCCGCCTCCTTCATGTGCAACCTCGTGGTCGACGGCATCATGTTCAGCTACGGCGAGCTGCTCAACGCGCTCCAGGAGGACTTTGAGGTCTCGGCCGCCCGGGTCAGTCTCGCGGGCTCCCTGCAGACCGGCTTCTACCTCATGGCCGGTAAGCGACAGACAGATGTATATACACATCTATTGATAATATATATTGTAGCGCAAAGTCACTCGCCCGAGCGATGCATGCGGGCATACGCCTAATACACGTGGATGCAACGAGCAGGTCCCTTCGTCTCGGCGCTGGCAAACAGGTACGGCTTTCGCCCGGTGGCGATCCTCGGCAGCGCCGTCGCCTGCGCCTCCTTCGTGCTCTCGCGCTTCGCCAGCTCGATCGAGTTCATGTACGTCAGCTACGGAATACTGGGTAAGGCGAGCCGATCCCCGCACGAGCGGGCAGTCTCCTACTTGCCGACGACTAAATGCAGCTAAATCACGATAACAGGGGGCATCGGCATGGGCCTGATCTACGTGCCGGCGGTCATAACAACCGGATTCTACTTCGAGAAGTGGCGGGCCCTGGCCACGGGCATATCCGTCTGCGGCTCCGGCATCGGCGCCTTCGTCCTCTCGCCCGTCTCCAACTACCTGGTCAGCAGTTTCGGATGGCGCGGGACTCTACTCTGGCAAGCCGGTTGGTACAACCTTACTAAATTTTCCGCGAGCCGCGGCTGCTCAATGCAGAGCCGCGCCGACGAGATAAACACGCCCCGAGAACTGGTTATAATTAACGACAATGTTGGACTAAAAGTCCAGAAAAACACTCGAGCATTCCCGATCTCTTGATCTGCGCGCAGCTGATAAAAATTTTAGAAAACAAGCTTATCGCGCTCCGCTGCGAAAATCAGCGATTCCGAGTCGATAAAAAGCCATTGGATTCATCGCAATCTCGGCGCGCATCTACTTATCGCGCGTCGGCGTCGGCGTCGAGAGAGAGAGAGAGAGAGAGAGAGAGAGAGAGCGAGGCTATTTGCAGCGCCATTTGTCAGCGCTCCCCTTATCGCTTCTCGGCGTTTTTCACTTTTCGCCCGAGTGCGAGTGGCGCAGCTAATAATGGACGCTTTTGCCCCGATCGAACGCGCGCAGGCATGCTGCTCAACTGCGCCGTGTTCGGGGCGCTCTTCCGGCCGCTGAAACCGACGCGGGTGAAGCTGTCGACGGACGGCAGCGGCCAGGCCAGCCTCGAGCTCGAGGCCAAGACGACGCTCCCGGCCAAGGGCGCCTCCAGCAGCTCGCTCCACGCGAGCCAGCCGACGAGCAGCCGGTTCTTCGGCACCAACAACAACACCGAGTACCCCACGGCCGCCCAGGTCCTCGGCAGCAGCCCCGACATCGTCAACAAGTAGGTGCCCCCGCGCCCCATTCCTCGATCGTCCGTCATCATTAGCCGTTATACTGATATTAGCTGTGCCCCGTACAACAGCAGTAGGTCGCTGCACTCGCTGCACTCGCTGCACAAGGTTCAGCTGGAGCGCCAGATGAGCACGTCGGAGAAGCGGCTCTCGGCGCCGATCTACCCCGAGCTCGAGCTCGTCAACGACGAGGAGCTCAAGTCCGTCGAGGAGGAGAACAACCTGCTGGACGGCGACGCCGAGCGACTCAACGGCCGCGTGCCCACGGTGAGCGATCGCTTCGAGTCCCCCACAGCCGATTGGCCTGATTATTATTGATAAGAGCGCGCGCGCGCAGATTCGCAGGCACACCATCAGCGACCGGAGGAGCCGGGCCGACTCGGTGAGCAGCCACAAGTCCCTGACCAAGGCCGACAAGCGGCGCGGCTCCACGGCCAAGGAGCCCCAGCGGCCCTTCTACCGGGACGACATCTTCTACGGAGGCTCGCTCAACAGGCTGCCCCACTACAGGTCTCAGGTAGCGTATGCAGCATGTGCAAGGCGTATAGCACGCGTTCAATTGGTTGCTCTCTCGTGACGCAGCTGTCCTCGGTGGGCTACCACATGTCGGTGACGAGGCTGCCGACGGCCCAGGACCTCGCCGAGGAGGAGAGCGGCGGCTGCTACCTCTGCCCCGAGAGCGTGCGCCGGATCCTGACGACGATGCTCGACCTGAGCCTCTTGCGGAAGCCGTCCTTCCTCATCCTCGCGGTCAGCGGCGGCCTGACCATGATGGGCTTCTACACCCCCTTCGTCTACGTCAAGGGTGAGAGCACGTTGCGCGTTGCGCGTTGCGCGTTGCGCGTTGCGCGTTGCGCGTTGCACACGTCGTTGTCGATTCCTCCTTGACACTGTGTGCTCGGTACAGAAAGGGCCTCCCAGGGCATGAGCAAGGACACGGCGACGTTCCTCGTCTCGGTCATCGGGATCGGCAACACGATCGGCCGTGTGGCCCTGGGCTTCGTCAGCAGCCTGCCGGGCGTCGACGCGCTCCTGGTCAACAACATATTCATCACCGTCAGCGGCCTCCTCACCATCTTCTCCGGCCTCTCCCTCGCGCAGGGCTACCAGTTCTTCTACGCGGCCTCCTTCGGGCTCTGCGTCTGTGAGTAATTGCGACTATCTTATATGATGACAATCTCGCCGATGCGGGCCGAGATGTAACGTAGACGGCTGATTTCGTCTTGCAGCCGTGTTCGCCTCGCTGAGGTCGATCCTGGTGGTGGACCTCGTCGGGCTCGAGCGCCTGACGAACGCCTTCGGCCTGCTGCTGCTCTTCCAGGGTCTGGGGGCCACCATGGGCGCGCCCGTCGCAGGTACGTAACGCCGCGCGATCAATCGAGCACCTAATATTATCATATCAGATATTCTGATGGCCGCTTTTGGCCCTTGACTCGGCGTGCGCAGGAGCCGTGAAGGAGTGGACGGGATCGTACGACGCCTCGTTCTACTTTGCCGGCGCGCTCATCGTCCTGTCGGGCGTCATCTGCTACCCGCTCAAGAGGATCAACCTGCGCGAGAAGGCGCGGGAGCTCAGGGAGTCGACCGATCCGTCCAAGTCGTGATGCAGTCGAGGGCACGCAGCAGCCGACGCCGACATCGAGTGGCACGTCAAGACGCTCTAGCGCCGACTTTCGCGTCTCGTGCGCGTGTGCGCGCGAACCCAAGTGCCATTATAGTCGCGTCGCCATACCTCTCTCTCGCTCTCTCTCTCTCTCTCTCTCTCTATATATATACATACATATACATATATATATATATATATATAAAAGGAGAGAGCAGTCGATTTAATCCATTCCATGCTCTTGCGGCGCGACAGTGCCTCGCACTTTGCCAACAGTTTATGCGCGTATACACTGCACCTGACTAGTACTCGCCGCGTGCGGCCGAAAGGTCTAAGCCACTCGGCCAGCGTCCTGCTCGGGAAAGACGCACGCGCGCGCGCGCGTTATATCATTATCCTGTATACTTTGTTACTTGTCTTGTTCTTCGACTGCGGCGCAAAGACCTAGGGTAATTAGACTTTATGTTGTATAGGATCGCGACGGTCTGTCTATCTGTTTCAGCGATGGATCTTTCTCCGCGCGTGCAGCATAGCAACGATTTGCACAAAGTCCGATTGGTTCCTAATTGTTGGGTGTACATATTGCAACCATGTGATTATATTTTGTTTCTGCGCAGCATTTCGTTATGCGTACATAGATTTATCGATATAGAGACGCAAGGATATGGGACAGCGGAGCGCTTGGTGCCAAGACTGCTCCGCAGCACTTCTCCAGCGCGAGGAGTCGTCGTTGTACATACGGTTAAAGAGCACCACGTGTGAGAGCTGAGGCAAATGCGACAAAACTGTAACATACATACTTGCTTGACACATATACTTGACACACACACACACACACACACATATATATATATATATATTTTAATACGAAATACAGGAATACATAGATTGAAAAGAAAACCTGAGCGCGTGCACATTCATTTACTCCCGTGCAATAACTGCATCCAAGCGCGCCGGAGAGCTGGCAAGGATCGAGATTCGAGACGCGGCAGCGGGCGCCCGCCTCCTTTTTTCTCCCTTTTCTGCGCGTACGTATAACGTAGATGCAGTCGGCTCGCGCGCGCGACTGCGGATGCATTGCGACACGGCGAGGCGCGAGGGGTAGGGCGAGAGAGCCAGAGAGGAGAGGAGTCGTGGAGGTGAGCTAGGTGCAGCGCGCGACCCCTTCCCTCCGGGTGGCGCACCGCGGTGGCTGCCTATCTCCCTACGTACCCCCGTGCGGAAAGGGGGCCAAGACAATAAGGCGCTCTCGGGGGAGGGGGGCGATAGGCACGAGCTTACACGTCCCTCTCTCTCTCTCTCTCTCTCTCTGCCTCCCTCCCTAGCCGCTCGCATCCGAGCGCCTTCGGGGATGAAATGCACCGCGACACGCGCTGCGGCGGAGCGCGCGCGCGCGCGCGCCTCATCTCCAGCGGCAGTGGAGGCTGAACGCGCCTACCGCTCAGCTGCACTCTGCGCGGGCCGAGCCGAGTCCGCAGCCGGCGCGGCACGATCGAGCGCTGAGCACTTAATCAGGCGCAGCGCCGCCGCCGAATCGCACGTGATTCAGAACGAGAGTGAGAGAGGCAGAGAGGGGCCAGGCTTGATCGGATCTCGGGCGCTCTCGCAGCCGATGCAGTCGTGCTCGACTTGCGGCGCTTGTAGGTCGCTCCGGATGCCCCGGTGAGCGAGCTCGCCGCGCCCGAGGATGCAGACCAAGGCGCCGGCGAGCGGCGCGGCCCAGGCCAGTCCCAGGTACGCCTACCTGCCCTGCCCGCTGCACGACGACACCGCAGGTGAGTCAATCGTATCCCCGTACGCGGCACGTGCGCGGGCCGTCTGCCAATGCGGAAGAGCCTTTTGCCAAAGGCCGTCCGCTCTCTCCCACTGCTCCCTTCGCTCTTCCTCGTCCGTAGGCTCGACCTTCCCGCGCGTCTCCCGTTGCGGCTCGTCCTTTCCGCGCCGCGACGTTATCAATGCGACTGCGCCGACGCGCGAACCGGTCGAGAGGAAAAAGCCGAGCTGGTTCCAACAGCTGATTCCCGATCGCGCCGCGACTCCCGCAGTTTCGGCTGGGCCGATAGTATAGCCAATAGTAATTATGCAATGCTGCATCGCGTGACACGTGCTCGACAAAGTGTCGAATTCTTTATGTGGCCAAAGTCAGCAGGGAAATAGCAGCAGCTCGGACACGTTGGCCAAGCTACAGGCCCGCACTCGGGACGGCAAGGCTATGCCCGTGCTGCTCTTCAGATTTCTGCCCGAAGCGCATCACAACAAACGCCTTGGATTATTAATAATGCCGACTGGCTCTTGTCTATTTTTACGCCCGAGACGAGTTTAGCCCTCTCGCTATAGGTGCTCGGCGAGTGCGCGCTGCCAAGAGCCGCACGCACATCGCGTAGTATAGTTCGCAGCGGCCCTCTCATCTCGCGCAATAATGAACTTTTTGGAAATAGCTGCCGAAGTCGGCAGGAAAATAGTCGGTCCGCGCGATCGCATCTTGCATTCACCAGCACTGGTCTGCCCGAGAGAGCTCAACTCCTCGGCTCTCGAAGCCCATTCCATTCCAAGCACATGAAACTTGATGCGGCTTGGGAGAGTTACAATTTTACAAAGCTCTACCGCGCGACGGCCTGCATTTTTACGCGCAGCTTGCATGCCACGAACGACGATCCGTTCCATCGATTATCCTAGACTCGCACAGCTGCGGGCCCAGCACGCGCGGAGGGAAGCAAGCTCATCATAGGCGTAATCGTCGCCACGCGCCGAGGAGAGTGGGACGCGCGCGAGCGGCATAACGAGCTCTCTCGCGCTCTCTGCACACACGTCGCACACGTCGCACACGGGCGCGCGCACACGAGCACAACATGCTGTAGCCGTGTAGGTGTCTCGCCTGCGCGTCCAGCGGCGGCCGCCGCGGCGCAGTCCCGTTCGGCGCTCTCTCGGGGGCGGTCTGCTCGCTCCGTCGCTCTACCTCGCTCCGCTCTGCACAGTCTACTTAGTCCCTCGGTGCGGTGCTGTCGCCATCGTTACGCGCGGCCGGCGTGCCGGGGATGCGCGACGTCGCACGCAGCACCCGGGCCGCGGCCGACGAGTCGATTCGCCGCCGCGGACCCCTCGGCCAGCAGCCGGACTAGCGGCCCATCATGGGCCACGAGCTGCATCCTCGGGCGGAAGCTCGGCGTGCACCCCAGGGACACTCGCGGTCGCGTCGTCCGTGAATATTTCAGCGCGCATCGATCGCACGTGGACTCGCTCGCTCGCAGTGCGCGACGCTGTGCCTGACTATCGCGCGCCCGCTTCCACTGCGGCTCGGCATTAAGTATTGTTGCGCGCGCGCGGCCGAGTATGCCGAGCGGCCCGCGACCGGCAGTCCATGCCCAGCACTACAATAGAAGCTGCGGAGGAGGAGGCGCGCCGAGTCTAGCCGCAGCTGGCCAGCTGGCTTGAGTGTAACGTAACGAGAGCGGCGCAATCATGAATCTCATGTTCCGCAAGAACTTCGAGAAGAGTGGGGGTGGCGGTGGCGGTGGCGGCGGCGGCGGCGGCGGCGGTGGTATCGGGGGAGGCATCGGTGGCGGC
>JAZHPH010000496.1:0-53924 GCA_037356405.1 Nasonia oneida | reverse complement strand
GCTTTGCCAAGTTACTTAAAATCTAATGAATAACAAAAAAGTTACCCTTACAGCTTTCGAAGCCAATTCTTTAAGAGTTGGTGTTGATATGTAGCCACTCGATGACCTGTACTCCTAGCTGACCATCAGGTTGGCAATTCGATGGACTCGATGAGCAGATGGATATCCGTACTCCAATGTCTTCGACCTATATAAATCCAATTTTATTAGAATATAGAATAGTTTGAACATCCTAATGAAAAATATACATATTAATGTAACCTAAGGGAAGTAAAAATGCATTAAATACATAATGAATCAACAGTAATATATAAATATTAAAAGAGATAATTTTATTTATTTTCTGTACCTTTTTTGATGTTTTAACTGCGTCGGGTTGCCGTAAAGGATATATAAACGTTGGAATCACATGATCAGCGCCAAATTCAAATCAAACTGATACGGAAACTTGGCTTAATCGACTGTTTGATAAATTAATAATTCATATATAGCTATTGTTATTGCTCTTAAAATGTTATAATTATGCGACTATAAATAATTAAGAATATATTACTTTTGCCCAACTTGCTCTTGTTCAACAAATTTCATAATTTTTTTAATAATTGCAAATAAACAATAAATTTATGAATAAACTCGATTAACTATTTATAAATAATAATATAATAAATTATTTGTGTGCATATTATGTTGTATGCGTTTCATCCTATGATTGTAAAATTGCATAACCCATTTATATGAATATATATTTTGTTCAAATAGTGTTACAACAATAATTCATGGACAATTATTCATCTTGAGTATCTATTTTATGTCTATTTTACCTCACGGCGTGCCCACAATGTGCCAGCATTATGTCGAATACATATGTCGGCCAAAAATTTTTCCACAATCGTCGTCACACCGACGGCACAGAGACAGCACGCGTGCTCGTCACGCGTGACCCTAAAATGATCGGCACGGGATGTTATCTGGGCCAAACCGCAAGGCTCGGCACAATGACGGCAACACGACGACATTCATGCCGCACGCGAGATTGAACGTGCTCTTGACGTGCCGCACGTCGTGCTGTCACTGTGCTGTCTTCGTGACGTCATACGTGATAAAAATTTTTCGCCGTCCACCGACGCAGGCACGTTGCCGGCACATCGACAGCATGCGTGCTCGTCACGCGTGACAGCAAAATACCGAACATTGCGCAGCACGCGTGCCGGCGGGACTTAGAAAATTTCAGGCCGATGTTGCTTCGCAACTTAACGAAACGTTGAATACTCAGCGGATTACATTGTCGAGGCGGTGCAGATTGTTAATGTAGACTATTGTTCATCAATCTGATAACGTTAATTGCCTATTTGCAAGTGTTATTAGAACTCGGCAGTGATTGCTAATGTTGTTAAACGTGTTGTTGCAATATCATGCTGATTGTTTAACAGTATATTGCAATAAACAACTAACTTGTACCGCTGCTCATAGTACATGAGGATAAACTTTACTACACAAAGTAAGAAGTGGTCGTGGCACAGTGGTAAAGTGACAGCCTATTAATCGGAAGGTCTCCGGTTCAAGTCCTGCCGCTGGTTATTTTTTTTTCTTTTTTTTTTTTGTTCACCTCGTACAGGGACATGCGCTATAGCTCAATTACGGTCTAATTTGCATATTCCATTGATTTTACAGCTATAGAAGAGCGTAATAGAGGCGCAAAAATTGACCGAGCAAAATGCCGGCACATTGGCGGCACCCGTGTTGCACTCGGCCGGCCATATGCTGAGCATATGACGGTCAAAAGCCGGGGCACCTGGCAATCTCGCGTGCGGCATGAATGTCGTCGTGTTGCCGTCATTGTGCCGAGCCTTGCGGTTTGGGTTCGGAAATACTGGATGACGCGGCACGCTGTGCCGTCTCTGTGCTGTCGAGTTGTCGTCACGTTTGTCAGCACATCGTACTGGCACTATGCTTTCATGGTACCGGCACTTGCTGTCGTGTATTTTAAGCAGGGCATGCTTGCACCGTGCCGTCTTACTGTCATCACACGATATTCGTCGGGAATGGATGTTTTTTTATGTTTTTCAGGCGTAATAATTTAATTTAATATTAGATATATACAAAAATTATATATTTATCTATATATTTTAATTTTATAAGTATGCGATGGGGTTCTTCGCGCCATGTATTGGTGAATTTTTCGTCATACATCTCGCCGGCGGCAAGTTGACAACAACACAATATTAAGCGCACGTATAATATTTATATTACGTACGTATAAATAGTGGGTGCAGCAGCAATTAGTAAGTACTGCAAGCAGTGTAAGGGTCCGAATCAAGGTATAATTAGTTTAATAGTTTAATTATTATATATATCAGCTATAGATTCGTTTCTTCTTCTTTGAGGTTAGGTTCCATTTTGCTTCCTTCCTAAGGAAGCCTTGTAATAGTAATTTTTTGAGTTTGTGTATTTTTATTTATCTGAGTATAAGCCCTTGTATTTAATATTTTAATTAAAATGGATAATAGGTTTAAAAAATTTCGTTCTCGCAAACCCTTAGCTCAGTGCAATCAGGCTTATAGGGCACGTATGCTTAGTTTACTGAGGAAATCTTTTGATAGTGAAAGAAATGATATTTTAGTAGAGTCGGATAGAGGTTGTGCATCGAATAATATTGATACCTCTGGTGCAGCTTCCTGCGTTAGTAATGATGGTGATCGTGCTAGTGGTAATAGTGGTTCTAGTGGTGCTATGAGTGTTGACGATGATCATCTTTCATCAAGTATGATCAACGATGCTGACAATCATTTGCAAGATGTTTGTGATGCAAGTGATGATGACAACAGCACTCATGCGCATCAAGATGTTTCATCTGATTCTGATTCTGGAGCTTCTACAGTGAAATCTGATCATCCGTGCAGAGAGAATTTAGAAGCGTTTGAAGACAAGCTGGCTTTAGCATTCACTGAGACAAATATGACTCATGTGCAAGCGAAAGCCATACTTCAAGTGCTCAAGACTCATGAATGTTTTTCTGCTCTTCACGTAGACCCAAGGACAATTTTGAAAACACCAAGCTTATCAGCTGTTCCTATGCAGATTGCTGGTGGAGAATATGTGCATTTAGGCGTAGCTAATGGTTTGATCAGGGCTCTTCAATCAACTCCTTCGCACTTGATTCCTGCTGAGCTTAAATTAGATTTTAACACGGATGGAGCATCACTAGATAAAAATAGCAAAATAGTGTTGTGGCCAATCCAAGTAAGGATTGAAAATATAGAAAATAGTGCTCCTGAAGTTGTAGGTATATATAGAGGATCAGGTAAACCAGTTGACGCAGTAGATTTTTTTCAACCATTTGTGCAAGAAGTGCTTCAAATTTTAGAAGATGGGCTTCAGTTTTTACAGGACAAAATATTAATAAAATTAAGGTGTTTTATTGCTGATGGACCTGCTCGATCCCTTGGATTAGGTCATCGTGGACACAACTCTACTGCCCCATGTTCTAGGTGTTGGGTTAGAGGTAAATGTCTACGTGCAGGTGTTATGGTGTACAAAGGTGTAGATTTTGTTGCTCGTACACTTGATGAGTATTTGAGTAGAGTTGATAGTGATCATCATAAGGGACCAGACTGTCCTATCGGTGCTCTTCCTTTTGATGTTGTTTCCAATACAGTGTTCGATTACATGCACTTAGTTTGTCTTGGCATCATGGAGAAAATATTGTGTGGATTGATCGATGGTAGGTTTTCAGAATCAGTTAAGCTTTGATCCCCAGTTCAAGTTCAAGTGTTGAGTACTCGGTTAGAGCAAGTCAAGGAGTACTGTCCTCTAAACTTTGCTCGAAAACCAATTGATATTGTAAAGCATAGCAAATTTAAAGCTACTGAGTTTCGACAAATTCTTTTATATTCAGGTCCAGCTATATTTTATGGTCTTGTCAGTGATGCTGTTTATAAACATTATTTATTGCTCCATACAGCTATGAGAATTCTCATCAATCCTCGTTCAACTCCTCAATTCATCAATTTTGCAGAAAGTTGCCTTGAACTTTTTGTTAAAACAGGTCCTGATGTTTATGGTGTTGAATTTTTATCATATAACACCCATTGTTTGCTACACCTTGCTGATGATGTAAAATTATTTGGACCATTAGAAGGATTTTCAGCTTTCCCATATGAAAATAACATGAGTTATTTCAGGAAAATGTGTAGGAAACCAAATTTACAGCTGAACAAATAGCTAATAGGCGAGCAGAAAATTGTCGAGTCAACGTTTCTACAAAATTTGATAAAAATTTTAGGAAATTTATAGGTAACCATTCTAGAGGTTCAGTAAATATAGATAACTATGTTCAGTATAGATCAGTTGTTTTAGGAATGTACCGTATATCTGTTTGCCAGCAAGATAGCACTATTATTCTAAAAAATGGATTTATTTGTGTTATTGAAAATATCATTCAGTTTTTAGATACTAAAGAATGTTATGTGCTTGTAAAAAATTTTTTGACAGTAGAACATTTCTTTGATCTCCCCTGTGCATCTTCATCAATTGAAGTTTTTCTTTGTTCTTCTTTGTCCTTGGATATGTCCCTGATAAACGTCAATGACATTGAAAGCAAGTGCTTCAGAATGCCATATTGGGCCAATACCATGAGTACCGATTGTCAACCAGGGTATTTTATCATTGTAAAGATGTTGTCATCGCATTTTACAAACAATGATTAAAATTAAGTATTCTCTCCTAAGAACAGACGTGAGCCTTTACGTTATATCTTTAAAAAGCTGCCTGAGTTAGCATGCCTGAATCGGGAAAAAAAATATCGTTATCGACATTTTCTTACAGTAGAATGATTCACTAATGTGATAATGATATTTTTGAAAATTGTGTTGATTTTTCATCTACGTTTTAATGCCATTATTTTAATTTAAATTTTATAAAATGCAGTAAGATCCATAGAAATAGTCGGTAAAATCATACAGTTTCAAATTCAAAATCAACCAGAAAACGCGCTCTTTTTCAACCGACCAATCAGACGATGAATAGAAATACGCGCTACAATTTTTAGGTTAGAATTTTCAAATTTAGTACCATGAACACCATGCTCATGATGCATTTTTGTATAGCGCCGCTATTAACCAATCACATTCTCGATTCATCAGAATCTATTTTCGGCTTCAATTTTCCGGTGTTAACTTTTTTTAAAAAGAAAATAGGTTTTAAAAAAATGGTATTAAGAGTTAGATTTTTGTCTATAGAAATTATAATCGAGTCCTGACGCTTATTTTTACCAGAGAGGACTTAGGGATTAGAGGCTTTAGGATGCTTTCTTTATGAATCGGGAGTTCTTCCGCAAGCTACCGCTTCCGCGTTATTAGATCAGGCGATGGAGACTCTTCGTGATTCCACTCTTCGTACACTAAACGTGCCCAGGGTCAAGGAAGTCAAGACATTGACTTCCTTTGAAAAACTGCCACTCGAAAACATACGTACCTTATTACAAGCAAACAAAAAATCAGTCACACAATCACACTTACAACTTTCGAACACCTCATCGCAAGCACACAAAAAATCAGTGACACAGACACACACACAATCTCCAAGCAACTCATCACAAGCACGAAAAAAATCAGTCACACAAACATACACACAATCTCTAAACAGCTTATCACAACCACACAATAAATCAGTCACACAAACACACACACAATCACCAAACGCCTCCTCACAAGTACGCAAAAAAGCAGTCACACAAACACGCACACAATCTCCAAACACCTCATTAGATACACACACACAGCTGCCTACGACATTGCCGGATTTGATTGCAGTCCTTCAATCGATTGATATAACCCAGAAGTAAGATATATTCTTTTTACCCCTGGTAAAAAATTCACCCTATTTCTAGACATAAATTCTGTTCAAAATTTTTTAAAATAAAGTACTGTCGTTTCAGAGTATTTCCAGTAATTTCTGATAAAAGTCGTTTAAACACGCGTTAGCAAAAATTATGCCTAGAAATAGGGTCAATTATTTACCAGGGACATTTTAGAACAATCGTAAAGTTCGCAAGTAAAATTTATATATGTGGCAATTATAATTACAGACAAATGCTTACCCGGATAAGCGGTTTGGAGAACGAAATGAAGTACGTAAATATTTTATAACTCCATTTTTGCAACACATGCGTGATTTTTGTGTTTTTAAGCGGGTTTTAAGGGGATGTCGGCGCAAAAACTTCGCAAATTCGTCACGGGGTATTTTGTATTTCCAAACTTCTAGAAAAACGTCCGATCGAATTTTTCTTTCGGTGAACGATTCATTAAACTTAACACTACGGCGCTACAGACTTGGTTTTTCATTTGCCAGCTTTATTAAAAAAGTTTTATGTAATAGATAAAAGTGTTTTTTTCGGACGACATCCCCTTCAGTATTAATTTTTAATCAGCGAGTAAAAAAGTTGTCAGTCAAATGAAGTCATGAATTTTTTTTATTTTGTAGCCTTAAAAAAGTGTGAAAACGCGAAAATCGATACACGGTCTTTTTTTACCTTTTGTATTTTTTAGTACTCGCTTTGAAATCAGTCATGCATTTGCTTTTAACTCTTACAAGAAAACTCCACACTTGGTCTAAAAGAGCGCACTTTACGCCCTCGGTACACAATATACTATTCATTTATTTTCGATTTTTATTTCATCATATAATGTGTCTTTCAGAGAATGCTCAGCGACGTTGAAGCGGATGGCGAAAAAAAGAATTCCGGGAAAAAGGAGCTGCCAAAATTTTTGCCGTTCAAAACGGTGGCTGAACTGTTGGCATTCGAAGAAATTTCCCAGGAGGATTATAACGACGTTGTAAGTATAATTATCCTCTATAATATAATCTAGGAAGTATTTACTTTAAACTTTTAAACAAAAAATTATTATTATTCATATATTTTAGGTTGACTATTTGGAGTATTTAGGAGGCTATAATGCTCATGATGCCGCTGCTATCTACCTGAAGCAGTGCTTCCAGCCGACGGCAGACCTCGTGGAGAAGGTGACTTGGCTTGGCTCGCGGAAGAATGGCATAAGCGCATTAAAAGATCCGCGATTTGTGCAAGCTTGTGAAGGTAAAAATAATTTATTTATTTGTAGGGCTTTCCCTTGCAAGAGTCTAAGTCGGAATCAATATAATTTCTGCACATATACATAAATATAATATTTTTTATTTTGCAGAAGCTATGTCACAAAATAAAAGGATTGGGGAGCCCACCAAGACGGACTTAGCCACGGCGATGACAAAAGCACTTAAGTGCGTAAAAGAGGAGTATCGCCGCAAGAAAGCCATCAAGCGTGCTGCTGTCATCCCTCTGGAAAATGGGCCACTCCTACAAAGAAGAAGGGTCGAGGAAACCATAAATAATGGTAAGAAAGTTGCAAAAAAATGATGACAAATTTTTTTTTAAATATTATTTTATTTACGATTCGACGACAGGGATGAGCTCGGTGACGACGAGTCTGGTGGCGGCGAGATTGGAGATGGCGAGCTTGGCGACGGGGGCGGACTTGGTGGCGGCAACGGCGAGCTTGCAGACGATGGCGGCGAACTTGGCTACGGAGAGCTTGCAGGCGACGGCGGCGAACTTGGCGGCGGCAACGGCGAGCTTGCAGGCGACGGCGGCGAACTTGGCGGCGGTTACGGCGAGCTTAGCGACGGGGACTTCGGCGGCGATGGGAACAACATCGACGGCGAGAACGACATCATCGGCGACGAGAACGACACCGAGGAACTGGGCGGGCAAGAAGACGACGAGAACGAGATCGGCGATGACGCTCGCAAAGGCGAGTATGGCGATGACATTGGCGACGACGACGAGAGCGACCGCACTGCCCTTGTCAGCGATCACGACGAGGAACGCATCAGCAACGATCCCGATAACGATCCAGTTTATGAATATTTATTTATAAATAAAAGGTACGTTATTTAACTGATATTAATATCAATTGTATATATATATATCAATTATTATAAGTATAGATATATATATAATAATTGATATTATTTTTATTGTTTCAGATAAATGCGTTCATCACCAAAAAGAAATATATTTTAAAAATGATGTATTTTTATAAATAAAATAAAAACGTTTCTAATATATTTATTTGTAATTTTATTTCTTTATAATTATATATATGCATAGAGAGGCAGCTTATTATGTTGGCATAGTGCTAGCATAGCGCTAGCATACGGACGACTCAATGCTGGCACAATGACGGCAAGCGTGCCGCTCAACGATGCACGAAATGAATTTTGTGCGTCGCACGGCGTGCTGTCTCTGTGCCGTCTCTGTGCTGCGTTACCTGGCAGTCACAGCGCCGCACAGCATGTCGCACGTCGTGGAGCACGGTGCTGTCTCTGTGCTTGCACAATGTTATCTGGGTTTCGAGGTTTAAAGAAATATTTAAATAAAAAATTAAAGAAATATTTATTAGGAAAAATATCTAAAGAATCTTAGATAAATTCGTAGATAAAGAAGGTAGTTCAACAGGCGGGTATGATAATAATAAAAGTATTAAAAAGGATATATATATATATATATATATATATATATATAAAAATTGTATATATAGAAGGTAGTTAGTAGTATCCGTCACAGAACTAAAATTTATTTTTTGATTTTCAGCGCGATTATGTAAAGATTACTGTGTAGTCTGGATGCTGCTCTGACTAACTTTGTAAATTATATAAGCCCTTGAAAAAGAGCTGCAGCCGGAGCTGTAGCCTGACAGCTCATATTGCTGATTTAGGATTATAACCCGATATACTTATATGTTCTAGTTAAGAACTTCTAAGTTTGTACCCCTAATTTAATTATATATTTAATTCTATGTCTATAATAGTCTGGATGCTTGTGGCATCCGTGTATAAATTTATACGCGGATTCAACCTTTGGTAACTTGATTTTTTTTAGAGTCTGTCTAGGTATCTGGGGTCACCGACTACAGGGTCCAGGTAGTGCACTTCGTGGTTTCTGGTATCTCACTGTGAAAACTAATAGAAGACGCAAAAAACCTCGAAGCGCACTTCCTGGACCCTGTCATCGGCGACCCCAGATACTTAGACGCTGTCTTTGAACAGTTATACAAAAAACTATGGAGTGCACTACCTGGACTCCGTCATCGGTGACCCTACACATTTACTAAAGCACATAATTTTTAACTGACAATGACAGTGATTATTATTATAGGGACTATTTTCAGTGCTATTATACAGATGGAAGATTATAAAACTTACGTCTGCTACAGGCAGCAGGCCTGAAAACTCTACACATGCGATTTAAGAGAAACTGCAGAAATTCTGTAGTAAATTCTAATAGAAAATTCTGTACAAAATTCTAATAGAAAATTCTGTACAAAATTCGAATAGAAAATTCTGTACAAAATTCTAATAAAAAATTCTGTACAAAATTCTAATATAAAATTCTGTAGAAAATTCTAAATTTTTGGAATTTTACTAATTTTTGGCAACTGTATACTTTTATTCCTAGTATTGCTAGTGCTTGAGTTGTAACTGTTTCTTAAGTTTGGATAATGATATGAAACAGCTTTTAATTTGAATAATTGCCTTACAGTACGAGGAGTATATCGTGGGAGTATATTGTGAGATATGTGCCCTATCAAAAATAATGACGTCATAAAATGATGTTATGATTTTGTTATCATCCTGTACAGCCAGAAATGATTGCCAATTAAGTTTCTCAGCATTTGATTTAAATTGTCAATAGTTTCTTCTTCGTCTGTTTTTTTTAATATAATATTAGGCACACGTTTAGGCTTATTAATAACATTAGTATTGGATACAACATCAGCAAAAGATTTACTTTTAGCTGTCGGCATTCCACTGTCTGTTTGTCCAACTGTTTTAGCAACTCATTTTTTTCTCTTAATTCTTTGTTCACTTCTCTTAAGGTAGTACTACCCAAAAGTGATTGACCGTTCAGAATTTGATAAAATTTAGTATGCTGTTAGATATTGATGAGATAAACACTCATTTAAAATTTGGTGAAGGTTTGGAACCTGTGACAAAAGTTATAAACATTTCAATTTGCGAAAATCTGCACTTTTCGAGTAATTGCTTGATTTCACAAAACTGACCGTTCAGAATTTACCCAAACTTTGCAAATTAGTAGATAAACATGTAACGAATAAATTGATACCTCAAAAATTTAAACTTGAAACGTGTGAGCGTAGGGATAAACAAATAAAAGTTAAAAAATGTACAGTTAACCTCAAAAAAATGAGTCAAATCAACTTCTGTCTGAAACTTTTTATTGATAATTACGGTAAATAAAATTGTTTGATGAGAATGTTTAATCATTATTTAATGTAACTTAATTTATGCAACGTCTATTATTAGGTGTATCTCGCAAATAAACAAAATATAAAAAGTGGACTTGTTTTGACTACCACAGTATGGGTAGTACTACCTTAAGAGTGCATTTTCTCGTTTCCAATTGTCACCTGTTATGTCTTGTCCACCTTCTTTAAGGGGAGGTCGTAGCAAAAAATGTGGTTTTTCTATTGGGTACAGCGTTTTAAATATAACTTACATTAAATAACCAAGAGCAGAGCGGCGTAGTGCTTAGTTCAAAGAATCATTCTATCAAAATTAGAGGTCGATCAGAATTTTAGTTTTTTTTATGGCATTTGAAATACGAGCGGGTGGTTGGCGACTAGAGAGAACCTCACCTGACCTCAAAATATTCTTATTCTACCGAATACTTTATTATGATTGGATTTTTATCAATATAACGAGCAGAGCGGCGTAGTGTTAAGTTCAAAGAATCATTTTAGCAAAACTAGGAGTCAATCAGACTTTTAGTTTTCTTTTGGCATTTGAAATACGGAATACCCTGTGGCGTATTTGCGAACTATAAGCTCCGGCATCCCCTTAATATTATTTTGAAACTCTTCTAGAATCTGGTTCTTTGTTTCTTGCTTATCAAAAAACTTGACTTGCAAAATTATAAGCTTTGCTTCATTACTTAGCAATTTGCTGTTCACATTTGAGGTTACGTCCAGAACTGCACTTAATTGTATGAAAATTAAAATCGGAGCCAATATAATTATCTTAACAAATACTTGTTACAAACAATATAAACAGTCATTTATTCTTTGCTTTATTTTGAATCTTGGTTTTTAAGGAGGTTCTACCGTCACTGCACTAGTCAAAATGTGTGCCCTTTTTATTTATAGTTTATTCATGAGGTATACTTTCCTAAAGGCAGAGTTTTTGGCGCCTTTTGGCCGAGTCGTACGCGTTGTGTTGGGGTAGACCTAGTACACTGTGTTTCGGTAGTTTTAGAGGAGTGAGAAGAGTAGGGAATAGAATGGGAGAAGGAGGAGAGAGAAAGGGAGAAAACAGATAATAAAAAGGTATAAGGGAGAGAAGGGAAGAAGAGTGGGACGAGAGAGAAGAGGAAAGAAATAAAGTGAGGTTAGACCAAGTAGAAAAGGATAGAGACAGAGGGGAGAGCGGCAAAGCCGCAAACCATGAACTACAGTAGTGACCAGATAGAAGAGATTGCAGGTACAAAGTGGGACGAAGAGGAACGGGAACAGGAATTCAAAACTCCGCGAAGATTTGAATTGTTACGAGGTGAAGAGAGACGGGGAAACTACTGGGAAAGTACTCCCAAAGAGGAATAGGGAAAAAGGGCAATAAGAGGATGAAACGGTCACGGCTCTTTTATAGGTCCGGTACAGAGTACTTGATTTATCTTTTTAATAAAGAGCAATGAACATTTACTGACCTGTGTCGTAATTCTGACGACAGGTCAAGAAAGAGAAAGAGATTTGAATGTAATTAATTAATTTATATATATAGGTCAGGTCCGGGATATCGGGCAGTGGAAATATACTAAAATAATAAAGTCTTGTTTATTTTTCTTTTTAGATAACAAACAAAATATATTTAATTGAATGCTTTAAAAAAGAGAATATTGCTTAAATTGCAGTGTTCTTTTTTACAAAAAAAAATACAAATTAGATTTTCATTTATATAATCAATAAATGTTTAATACGCTTTATTCTGCGATATTATTAATCAATTGAAGTAAGCTTTTTTACATTTAATTAATAATTTATTTAAAATTATTTTTGATCATAGGTGATACGCATAAATTTGTTGTGCGTAAATGTGTTGTAAAACGCGTTATCTTATATTTTGTTTTTAAATACGCGTAAATTGCGTTATCTATTTTAAGATTGATTATGCGGAATTTTTAATATTTTCGTTAATTTTGGAAGATACGCTTAAATTGCGCTATCCTCTATATATATTATAACGGGGTTTTGTATCCCCGTGTATGTAGATGACGGGATATCCATCAATCGGAGATGTAGCGAGAGGAAATGAGTGTGCAGCACGTTGCAGGCCTCGAAGGCTATTCGAAGCCTGGCCCGTAGCGCAGTATGCTACACGTGTTTGTCCTTGAACACGTGAGCCCGCGGAGGTGTCGTGAGTTTAATGTTACGTAGCTTGGTCGCGAGTGTTTGATTCGAGAGTAGAGCAGGGAATAGGCTGACGGTCAGGAACAAAATGACAAAGAGAGGGTTGAGTTTGATGTTAGCTTTATGTAGATAACCAATGCCATATACAAACGCAGTGCGGGGTAAGAGAGAAACGAAGCAGAGTTTGTAGCAGAGAGAGAGAGAATAGCAATCGAGCGGGTACTCACATTCTCGCTTGTGCTGGACAGACAAGATGCCTCGTGGCTCGTCGGAGTGGCGCAAAGAGGGTGACCGGGTCGCAAGCTGGTCAGCGAAGGAGAATTGCCTCGTGGCTTCAAATGTGTGGCTGGGTGCAGTGGAGTGTTGAGCGACAACGGCTTCACGGCTCAGAAACGACCCAACGCACTAGATCACTCTGCAGAGGTAAGATCACCCGGCGACACACTGATCACTCGGCACACACAGAAAAATATTTATTTATTAAATAATTAAACCTGTCAATAATAGGGTACTTTTAAGAGCTATAAGTGCCTTCGTCTCTCTTGTCTAGGTAACAAAACATAGAAAAATAAACAAAAATCAAAGGCGTCAGTGCCATATAATAGTCGCTACGCTTCGTAATAGCAAACAAAAGAAAACTTATAATGAAATCAGTTTTATGATTATAAATGTTGCTAAGCTTGATAAGAGGTGAGATAATCTTCATCGTTGATGCTTCTCGTAGCGATAGCGCTGAAACTCTCCACTCAGGAACTTGCGATGGATAAAGTAATTTGGACAGTTTGTAGTCCTTGACACTTCTGTCAGATTACATACCCGGCAGAATCTTATAAATTTAAGGTCCTCTCGGGGGCCCTCCCAGTCATCACAGGGTATGATAGCATTTCTATGCTTCATAGCAGTTGGACCGGGCTCTCTGGCAGACGTCTGGCCGGTAAGCTGAGGCCTTGGTTTGCTTGCCTGAGGAAGTTCAAGCTGGTGTAGCTGTTCACGTATCTTTATTGTGTTTCTGTAAGAATAGTCGAGTGACTTTAGAATCTAGTTATATTGATTTTGAATTTGAGCCGCTAATCGTGTGCGGGGCATTGCAAGGAAGAGGGGGGGCATTAAGTCAGCTAACCCTCACAGAGAAAAGAAGAGAAAGGGAAGCACACCGGAGGAAGAAAAAAAGGAGAAATGAGAGAAGACAGAAGAGATAAGGGAGAAAAGCCCGTTCGAGAAGAGCAATAAAACCGCGATGACTCCAACAAAGGCAGAGAAGAAAGAAGTGGGGAAGGGAGAGGTAAAGATGGATAGCGTGCAAAAGTCTCTGAATGAGATTCTAAATAAGATGGAAGAAGAGAAGGAGGAGAGAAGGAATTAAAGAGAAAAGTGGGAAAAGAGGTGAAAGGAGACAGAGGAGAAAATGAACGAAAAGGTGGAAGAGGTAAGGCGGCTAATGGAAGAAGAGAAAAGGGAAAGAATGGAACTGGAGGAGATAATGAAGAGGGATGCGGGGGAGGAGAGAAGAAAAAGAGAAGAACTTGAAAGAATAATGGAAGAAAGGGTAAAGATGTTGGAGGAGACGGTAGAAGGAGAGAAGAAGGACAAGATCGATGCAGGAATTATAGGGAAAGAGGAGAAGGAAGAGAAAGATAAACAACTGAAGGAGCTAGAATGGAGAATTGAGGAAGGAGAAAGAGAAAGGAAACGGAACAACGTGGTTTTAACAGGGCTCAACGAAAAGTTAAAAATTACGGTGAAGGTGAAGAGGACATGGCTGATCAGAGGCAAGGCCACAAACAGAATCGGCGTGGAATGTGTAGACAGAGAAGAGAAGGTAAAAATAATGGAGGCGAAGAATACATTAAAGGGCACGGACATATTCATAGATCACGATACAACCTGGATAGAGAGGAGAAATAGAGAGAGGCTGAACGGGCTGGCTAAAGAGTGGAGAAACCAAGGGAAACAAGTGAAAGTAGGAAAGAACAAACTTACGGCGGGAGACGAGGAGTTTATATGGGACGAGAGAAAGGACAAGCTTTTTCGGAAAAGAGGGAGAAGGTAAGAATAAGGGAAAGAAGAAAGACCGAGAGAAAGAGGAAAAAAAAGAAAGTCTGAAAGTATTGAGCTGGAACGTGGCAGGAATCAAAGGAGTGGACGAGGAAGGATGGAGATTTCTACGGGAATTCGACGTCATCTGCCCGCAGGAGACATGGACAGGAGGCGGAGAAGAGGAAAGCATAAGGAAAAGGCTTCAGGGATACGAGGTAGAGGTAAGAGAGACAAAGAAGGGGGGCAGCAGAGGTAGGCTAAAGGGAGGAATGATAATGGCAGTCAAGAAAAGAAGTAAAGAGGATAAAGTAGAGTGGATGGAAGGGAGATCAGGAGAATTTATAGGAGGGAAGATCAGGTTAAGAGGAGAAGAATGGTGGATAGGCTCGACATATATGAGGGATGAGAAAAAGAACAACTATAAGGAGGTGGAGGAAATGGTAGAAAGGGCAGGTGGAGGAGGAAGGATACTCTGGTGCGGAGACCTAAATGCAAGGACAGGAACAGAAGGTGGAAGCCTGGATGAGGGAGGAAATGAGGTTAGGAGAGAATCTAAGGACAAATCAATAAATAAAGAAGGAGAGGAGCTGTTAGACAGACTAAAAGAGATGGGGATGTCCATTTTAAACGGAAACATAGAAGGAGATGAGGAAGGGGAAATAACGTACGTGGGAGGAATGGGATGCTCAGTAATAGATTATGGAATAGTAAATGAGAAGGGAAGGAGAAAGATAAAAAGAATGAAGGTAAAATATAGAATTGAATCGGACCATGGGGTGCTGGTGATAGAGATGGACACAGAGAGAAAAACGGAGGTGGTAAAAGAGGAAGTCAGCAGGGCGTCATGGACAGAGAAGGACATTATAGAATATAGAAATTGGCTAGAAAGGGGAGGAGAAGCGAAATCATGGAGAGAACTGAAAGTGAAAGTAAGGAACGCGATACAAACCAAAAGAGGGGTGAGAAAGAAGAATGAAAAAAATGGATGGTGGGATGAAGAATGCAGAAAAAAGAGGACAGAAATGAAGGGGGCTAAAAGAAGGATTAGAAGAGATGGGGTCAGCAGGTACACAGAGATTAAGAGAGAATTAAATAACATGTACAGAAAGAAAAAGGAAGAGGGAATATTAAAGGAAATAAAAGAAGCGAAAGAGGACAGATCAGGCAAGAAATTCTGGAATATAGTTAAAATGAGGAGAAGAGGGAAAAGAGAGCAGGTTGATAGAGAGATAGAAGACACGAAGTGGTTAGAACACTTTAAAGGGCAACTGGGAGAGAGGGAGACGTGGAGAGAGGAGTTTAGGGAATTAGAACAGCCAGCAGGAAGCGGGGTGGAAGAGGAAGAAAGTGGGATAGAAGTAGAGGAAGTGAGGGAAATAATCAGAAAGTTGAAGGAGAAAAAGGCACCAGGCGATGATGGAATACTGAACGAAGCATGGAAATATGGAGAAGAGAATCTAGTAGAGGAACTGACGGAGATTCTGAGAAAAATATGGAAAGGAGAGGGACTTCCAGAAGAATGGAGAAAAGGGACGGTGAAACCAGTATTTAAAAAAGCAGACAAGGGAGAATGTAAAAACTACAGAGGGATCACAAGGGATATAAAATATACGCAGAACTGATAAGAGGGAGCATGGAGAAGAAGCTAGAAGAAGAGAACCGACTGAGCGACACACAGATGGGATTTAGAAAAGGGAGAGGGACGATAGATGCAATATATGTGGTGAGTAAGGCGTAGAGCAATAGCTGAAGAAGAAAGGTGGGAAGGTATTCGCATGTTTTGCGGACATGAAAGCAGCTTTTGACAAAATAAATAGGGAAGAAATATGGAATATGATGAGGAAACTGGGAGTGAACAGGAAAATTAGAGAAAGAGTGGAGAAAGACAAGGATGTCCACTTAGCCCACTACTGTTCAATGTGGCAATGGCAGACCTGGAAGTTGAGGTGGGGAAGATACAGGAAGGAGGGATCATTATAGGAAGAAAAAAATTATGGTCGATTTCGTACGCGGATGATGTGGTGCTTTTAGCAACGAATGCGAGTGGTCTAAAACAAATGCTGAAAAGATTTAACGGATTCATAAGAAGAAAGAGACTAGAACTGAACACAGAGAAAACAAAGATTATGATATTCAGAAATGGAGGAAGAAGGAAGAGAGATGAGAAATTCGAGTGGAATGGGGAAGAGATAGAGGTGGTAAAGAAATTTGAATACCTGGGATACACGATGAAAGAGAACGGAAAGGAGGATGAACAAATCAAGAAAGTGAAAGGAACTGCAGTGCTGGGCACAGTATGGGGGATAGGGGAGACAATCTTCAAAGAAAGCTGGAGGTTGAGAATGAGGCTGTTTGACGCACTAGTTCAGAGTGTAATGGAGTACGGAGCGGAGATTTGGGGCTGGAAAGGGCAAGAAGAACTGGAGAAAATCCAGAGATGATATATGAAATGGGTTCTCAAACTGGAGAGAACTACCCCAGCGCACATTATTCATTGGGAGACGAAACGCTTCAAACTAGAAACAAGAGCAAGAAAAAGGGTAGTGAGATACGAGGGAAAATTGAGGAAGGCTAAAGAAAACTCCCTGCTAAGAGAATGCTGGAGCTTACCGAAAAAAGAAGGAGGGAAATAAATAAGGAGAGGAAGAGATAAGGATGTAAGAAGGAAAGAACTAGAAAAATGCGGTATATCGGTGGAAGAATACAACAGGAGAGTAGAAGAAGGAGAAGGGGTAGATGAGGAGATAGAAAGGATAAACAAGGACACGCAATGGCAGAAGTGGAGAGAGGAAATAAGAGGGTCGAATTATGCAGAAGAGGTAAGAGAACTACTAATGGAACAAGGAGAAATTCCAGAATATTTAGGAGAGTCAGGAGAAAGGAGGAGAGGGGCTCTGGAAAGGATAGCAAGATTCAGACTAGGAAGCGAAACGAGAGGCAACCACTACTGGAGAAAGGAAGAAGACAGGAAATGCAGAATGTGCGGGAGAGAGGAAGAGACGCTGAGACACGTAATGGAAGACTGCGAGGAGACGAAGATACCAGGGAAAAAATGGGAAGAAATATGCGGAGGCAAAAGAAGCCATACAGGGATTCTCAGTAGGAAAAGCAACAGATTAAAGGAAGAGGAATAATAAAGAAAAAGAGGGAAGATAAAGTGGACCGGGAGCAGATTCAAAAAGCGCGGGATCTTACCTAGGGAACTCCAAGGGAAAGTCCCTAGAAAGGTGGAGAGAAAAATACTAGGAAAGTCGGCAAGGAAGAAAGGAGCAGAACAAGGGAACGGACAAAATAGAAAAGGGAACGTACAGAACAGAAGCGAAAGCACGTGTAGATAATAGCATAAAGAGGTTATAAAGAAAAGAGCAGACAACGAGATAAGGAGATACAAAACAAAGTAAAAAAGCCAGATAGTGGAGATGACGCATTTTGAGAGAAGACTGGAGTGGGAGATGAGAGAAATAAAAGAGGTGGTAAAGGAGTGGAAGGTGAAGATGCAACTGGAGAGGGGAAAAAGAGAAGCGGCGGAGAGGAAACTGATGGACCTAGAAGGGGACGTGGAGATATTAAAAGGAAAAGTGAGAGAAGAAAGAAGAGAAAGGGAGAAGATGCAAAGGGCAGTTGAAGAGATGAGGGAGAAGATAAAGAAGTTGGAGGAAAAGGGTCGACGTGAAAAAGAGAAAAAGGGACTGGAAGAGAGAGGCAGAATGGAATTGAAAAGTGAGGTTAGCTTGGTCTCAGCTAGCAAAAGAAAGAGAACGGAAGAGAGAAGAAGCAAAGTGTGGGAGAGAGGTGTAATTATACACAAGGGAGCAAACTGGGACGAGAGCAAGGTGTTACAAAATTGTCTGGACGAGTTCTTAGCAGGGACAGACTGGGAGCTGGAGGAGACTTCCAACAGCGATACAAAAAAAATAATATTTGGATCCAGAGAGGAGATGGAGGAAGTGTGGAAAAGGAGAGAGGAGATCAACGAAGATGATAAGGTGAGATTGGAGCAGTGGATGAACAGGGAAGAGAGAAGGGCAAAAAGAGAGGCAATATTAGAAAGGGAAAGAAGAATGGAGGAGGCGAAGAGAAGGGGCGAACTAATGAAAAGAGGGAACATAAGAGTGAGAGTAGAGGGTGAGATGTACGAATGGATAGAGGAAGAGGGCAGAATAAAAAAGGTAAAAGAAGCGTAGATCAGGGATATGGATGAAGATAGAAGGGCTAGAAGGAAGAAGGAAGACTAGGGAGGAGGAAACAGCGGTGTACTGGGTGTACTGTATAATGTATATTATGTATAGAAAAAAGAAAAATGATGTACGGAGAAAATATTTGCTGTATATTGTTGTAAATACGTTTTGTATAAAGCAATAAAAACTACTACTACTACTACTTTCCTAAAGTAGCTGTACAGATACACTTACACAAAATAATGATTATACATTCCATTTATGCAATTCTATTTATCCTAATAAATATAGTGGAACAAAGGTGAGAGAGTCAAGCCATATTGAATAAAAAAATAAAAAATTCCAACGTTAGATGACGATGACGTTTCGTTGGTTTGGTTTCCAACCTCTTCAGATCTTTATTAACAAAAAATTATAAATATAATTACAACAAAGAATTACAATAAAATACAGTCGTGGAAGATTAAACAAAATGCGTACCAATAATGTGATGTGTGTACCAATATGTGACTTTTAAATTATTGGTACGCATTTTGTTTAATCTTCCACGACTGTATTTTATTGTAATTCTTTGTTGTAATTATATTTATAATTTTTTGTTAATAAAGATCTGAAGAGGTTGGAACCAACGAAACGTCATCGTCACCTAACGTTAGAGTTTTTAATTTTTTTATTCAATATGGCTTGACTCTCACCACTATATTTATTGTTGATAACATGGAGAGTAAAAAACATAATTCTATTTATCCTAATTATCTATGAAAAGTTACATACCAAAGCTGATTTGACTCATTTTTTGAGGTTAAATGTACGTTTTTTGTTTATTTATTTTTTATTTTATTTATTTATTTAACCAGTACAATAATACTACATGTTTGTCTATATCGCTATAGACAACAGTAGTTGTATTCAATGGACTTTTACTATTAGTCAGAGCCCATGAACGATATTTTTGAGGGGGAAATAATGTTCGTTGCGTATTCATTTTAAATTACAATAAATTTGAACAAAATCGTAATGTTGAATGCTTTGTAATACGCAAATAAGTGGAACGAAATCGCGATTTTCCATAAGAGCTCATATTAAGGTAGTTCTTACCCAAAATACTAGTTGTCAAAAAAATGTTACCATTTTTTCAGGTTTTATACAATCATTCGGATTTTAATCCATGTTATTGTTCTATACTTGAGGTATATTGTCAATTTTTTCCAAAATTTTTCCTATTTTATTTATTGATATATCATTTATATATGAGAAAATAAATTTTAATCTCATCACAATTTTTTAATTATTATTCGATGTTAGTAAACCAAAGCTATTTTTCTTTATTAACTAAATATCTACAAATTTAATACCTTGAATTAGCTAAAAAATTTATATTCATTCAAGAAAAATGCAATTGTTTGAAAAATTTTATTTGATTTTTATAAACAATTGAATTTTTTCATAAAATATTAATTTTTTTACCAATTCAAGATGGTGAATTTGCAGATATTTAGTTAATAAAGAAAAATAGCTTTGGTTTACTAACATCAAATAATAATTAAAAAATTGTGATGAGACTAAAATTTATTTTCTCATATAAATGATATATATCCCCTAGTGGAAATAATTAGGTGTGCCAAAGTATGCAAAGGTATGCCAAAGACTAGTAAATTTCCGAATTTGAATACTTTGGTACATTATGGCACACTATGGTACACTTTGGCACACTTTGGCACAAAATCCATTTCCACTAGGGTCGATATCTTATGAAAAAATTTAAAATATACCTTAAGGTGTGGTCGGTTATAGATCGCAAATACGCCGCGGTATATTCCGTATTTCAAATGCCAAAAGAAAACTAAAATTCTGATTGACTCCTAGTTTCGCTAAAATGATTCTTTGAATTTAACACTACGCTGCTCTGCTCGTTATATTGATAAAAATCCAATCATAATAAAGTATTCGGTAAAATAGAAATATTATGAGGTTAGGTGAGGTTCTCTCTAGTCGCCAACCACCGGCTCGTATTTCAAATGTCAAAAAAAAAACTAAAAGTCCGATCGACCTCTAGTTTTGATAGAATGATTCCTTGAACTAAGAACTACGCCGCTCTGCTCTTGGTTTTTTATTGTAATTTATATTTAAAACGCTATACCCAATAGAAAAACCACGTTTTTAGCTACGACCTCCCCTTAAGTATATAACAATAACATGGATTAAAATCCGAATGATTATATGAAACCTGCCCTGGTGGAAATAATTTGATGTGCCAAACTGTGCCATGACTGTTCCAAACTGTGCCAGAACTGTGCCAAACTGTGCCAGGACTGTGCCAAACTGTGCCAAACTGTGCTACATGTATACCAATTCGAACATTTGGCAATAGATTGGCACGGTTTGGCACAGTCTGGCACAGTCCTAGCACAGTTAGGAACAGTTAAGCCCAGTTCTGGCACAGTTAGGAACAGTTCTGGGACAGTTAGGAGCAGTTCTGGCACAGTTTGACATATAAATGTCCCTACGCTAGGCACATGAGTACGCGGCAGACTAGCACAGCTATGTATTCAGCTATGTTTTAGGTGCGGCGGCCATGACAGCCGAGACGCGTACTGGCGCCATCTGGATCCAGCTTGTAGGGAAAACTTCCTCATACGAGCTCGCGCGTTTCAAATGCCGGGGGCTCGTTACAATATATATTATTTAAATTATTAAAAAAACGAGATATTTGATATTTATATCTATTTTTATATACCTTTTTCAAAGCATGATTGATTAAGAGGTGAATTGCCTTCATTGGAGTATACAAAACATGTCGAAATCTCATTCGAGGAACACAAAAACATATTGAATATATTATAAATTAAAATAGTTCTATAACGGATAACTAGCTTCATAATATAAAACAATTATTTTTATTTTAATCTACACCACTTTATTAGAGTGTATTAAATGAAAAATATACAAATAATATAAACAGGACAAAGAAAGCGTGAATATCCTCGAGCGTGAATAACTACCTCGAATATCCAAAAGAATTGCCTAACTGCCTGTATCATTACAGTCTTGTATGGCCAGTACAGACTGCGAATCAAGTTTTTTTAACAATATTTTTTAATTTACCATATTTTATGTATGCGGTAACATTTTCGCTTACATTCTGTAATTTAAGCTAATTCACGTTTATGAACAATAGACAGTGATCATTAAAAGCAGTATTTAATTCAAATGATTCGATTTAAACATTTCTAGTTTTAACGAAACAAATGAAAATATTTTAAGTTTAACCTTGAATATCTAGGTTGTATGTTTGTTTGTAAACCAATATATGCTAGAATTAATGATGTTGAGCTATGACCTGTCAAAGTTGACAACTTTATAAGTTTTAACGATTTTCATTTGTTTTGAATTCTTCATAGATTTTGATATATTTTAGCTCCTCAGAGCCTGTAAACTCGGAAGATTCCAAAATGGCTCAAATTGTCAACTTTGACAGGACACAGCTAAACAACAACATTAATTTTAACTGAAAAAGATAGTTGCCAAACTAAGTAACAAATACAACTTATTTACATAACTTTGAACAAAAAAACAAGTTTTCGAATAAATCTGAATCTCCTTGATAAAATCTTATATGTGGTAAAACATTTAGTTTTAACTAATAGAACAATCTTGAATTTCAGCTTCGGATATTGAAAATGAGGTAATTGAAAACATTTTATACTATCCCGATGATAGTTTGTTTGAAGAGATCGATGATTTTTGTCACAAGAAGATGATGAACCTCAGTCACCGCTAAAAGAAAATAAAGGTATTTCGAAATCGGCTTTATTACGTTTTCTATTATTCTAAAAAGTTGCAAGATAAAGGTAAATCTCCGACTTGCAAGTCTCAAACTTTATCATTTAAGTCACGGTTGATACCAACCTGAACTTGTTTAATCGCTTCCTTGTTTTTATGAGATACCTGTGACGCTTCCACGCATAACAACACTATTTATTTTAACTTAGGTAAACTAATCATTTTTTTCTTTTTCCAGTATGTTTAAATGTGGTCGAAGACGTACAAAACTTGACGTTAAAGGACTTTTGTATATCTCATGAATCATAAACGGAAGATAATTCTGAGGATAATGATCATTTAAAAAATATTGTTATAGCCAGCGAGAAAGCTAGAACACCAGAAAAAATGAGATCGGAATCACCACTCACAAACACTTCGACACCCAGTAAAGTAAATTTATATATCTATCATGTTATAGTATTCGAATTTTGTAAATTTTCTTAACTTTTTTTAATGAAATTACACTAATATTCATGACGTTTTAAGGGAGATCTTCTAAATATGTATCTCTTGAAACTAAGCGAAAGACATATTTGAAAAATATCAATTTTAATTAGTTGTCCGCACGTATGTTGATAATATTACTCATTACTTTAGTAAATGTTACCTATGTATGCATACGTAACATTCACCTTTAACATTCAACATTTAACATGTATCTTTCTCCATTCTGCTTCGCTTAGTCTTGGGAGAATGGTTTTCTGAGGCTCTCTCCCAAATTTCAACCATATTGAATATGTACGTATATTAAGCTAGCTCATCATGGTCACCACGCGCATTTCTAACCTATTGTATATTTATTTGCTATTACTCCCCCCCCCCCCCCAGATACACGTGGTCATCTGAGATTTATCTAGCACCCCATATAGTTGCTGGAAGATAGTATTTTATATATTACCTTCAAACACTAACACCAGGATCGGCACCCCTAAAAGCATCAACTTAAATATGCCTTTGTACATCATTATTAATGGTTCCACATTTAGTTGCTTATTAGTTGCTGACCGTTTTATGAATTTTTCCTCCCTGTTACAACCCAAATCTACGATGATGCTAAAATAATTATTAATTTATTCAACCCTTCAGCACAATTTTTTATCAATGAGAGATATCGACTTCGTTCAAACGCGATATTTAATTGCTAATTAGTTGCTGGCAGATAGTATTGCTTATATTACTCCATCACAACCCCAAACACCAGGATCAGCACTCCTAAAAGCATCAACTTCAATATGTCTCTGTAAATAATTATAAATGGTTTAGTTGCTGACGTTTTATGACCTTTATTTTTTCCTCTTAATATAAACGTAGTTAACTCAGCTAACCGCGTGTATCTTGAGGAGGGGGGGGGGGGGGGGGGGGGGGGGGGGGGGGGGGGGAGAGGGGGGTTAAGAAGGTTCAGAAGCAAAATAATTTTCTTAGGAAGTTATGAAACTTTGCATACTAGTTGATAATAGTTTTATTTTTACACACCTAAAATTTTAGAGGTCCTAGCGGTACACGGAGAAAACGAACTTGGCTTTATTGCATGAAACACACTAAGAAATATAATAACTGAACTTAAACATGCTTTTTTGAACGAAATTGACAGGTTTAAGCAAGTGAGATATACGAAAAACATCTGACCACAAATTATACAAAAATCGCAAGTGCACCCTCTGTCTTGTCCTCACGAACGCCAGGTATTCACACAGTAAGTGAGTGGTAGTCTCTTCCTCTTCCTCGCACCACCTGCAGAACCCGTTAACCCTGAGGCCCAGGTTTTTCAGATGTTACTTCACCTTCAATGCCCAGTCAACCAACTCACGGTAAGCCTGAGTCTATTTCTACTTAGGTCTGTCACCTATAAGCTCTTTAGCCCGTCTAACCTCTTAGCCCGAAGCCCGTCAGCTTCCTCCCTGCCAACCTGTCAACTTTCTCGTTGCCTATCACGCCGGAGTGTCCCAGCACTCACAACAGTCTTACCACGTTATGGTCTGCCAGTGATTCTACCGCCTGTCTACATCTGAATACCTCCTTTGAGCAAAAGGTAATATAGTTCTCTGAACAGTACCCTTCTAACAGCGAATTTTCTGCCTCTGTAATGGCCCTGATTTCCGCCTGAAAAACCGTGGCATGCTGATTAAGCATCTATCTCATGTGTGCCCCTCTCCTCCATTCCCAAGCTCCTGCTCCAACGCCGTTCTCATTTTTAGAACCGTCCGTGAACCACACTACACTATTCTCGAGCAGCTCGTGGGTTTCTCTCTGCCATTCTTCCCACACCGGCATAACAATCGAGAAATGTTTAGAGAAAAAGATCTTCTCCGCCATTTTGTCACAACCCCTTTTCTCCATGTGGGCATTACTTGTTCCAATAGCGCCGCATCGTAGATGACTTCCGCGTGGACTTCGTAATTCCCGCCATGACCATTCTATGCACCCTCTCTAGTGCCTTGATGTAAGCTTTCGTCTCATATTTATATCCCAATATCAATGCTTCCTAGGTGAGTCTTAGTTTAAGAGGTCAAGCCTGGGTTATATCTTACGAAAAAACAAAAAATACACACCATTTTTACCGAAAAAAATCATGTATAAACCTTATAAAATCATTGACCTAAATTTATGACATTTCACTATATAAATCAGCGTTTTTAGTCATTTGCCACGGCTTTCTGAAAGATCCAGACCATCTTTTTTACTCTACCTAGGCTCAAAATGTTACTTAAACATGCCTCCTTGGACTAATTGAGAGACATATCTAAAAAACATCACTTAAATATTGTTAGCAACAAATTTCGTTATCTAAAAAATATCAATCAAATATTGCTAGCAACAAAATTTGTTGCTAACAATATTTCATTGATATTTTTTAAAAATGTCTCTTGTTGACTAAAAACGCTGATTTATGTAGTAAAATGTCATGAATTTTGGTGAATGATTTTATAAGGCATATATATGATTTTTTTCGGTAAAAATAGTGTATATTATATATATTTTTTAATAGAAAAAAAATTGTTTAAATTACATTGGAAACAAATTTTGGTAGAAAGAATACTTTTTGTTTTTTCGCAGGATTTAATTCAGGCTTGACCTCTTAATGATGGCCTCATATATCCATCTCTCTATGTCCGCCTCTAGGCCCCAGGTGTTGCCGAAAGCTCTCCTACAGGTCCAAAAAGGACTTATTTCATTATCGCATTTTGCCTTAGTATGTTTCTCCCAGGTAAGCCTTGCGACGAGTGTGACCCTCAGGTATTTGACTTCTTTTACCAGTTTTAGGGAGGCGACATGAAGTTGGAGCCACTCCACTGTCTTGGTCTTATACCTGTTCGTGCACAACATGACATTGACTTTGTTGGGGTTAACCCCTAGTTTTACCGTATTGCACCAGTTCTCTACCAGGCCCAAAGCAAATTTCATAAGGCCTTCTAAAACATTCTTATCGTCACCTCTTATCAGAATAACGATGTCGTCTGCATACGCTTGAGCATTAATACCCCCGTCGTTCAGGGTGCGAATCAGGCCGCCGACCACAAGATACCAGAGTGTCGGCGACAGCACCCCGCCCTGTGAGAAGCCCTTTCTCACCCTGCCACAACTGAAGTACGCTTCCTAGATTGCCATTATCGTCCTCGTTTTCAGTATATAGCTGATCCACCTAGCGATGGCTGCGGGGATTGCGTGCTCCTCCATCCCCGCCATAATCGCCTCACCCGTCGTGTGATTAAAGGCCCCCTCAATGTCTAGGAAGGCTACCAAAACCACCCTTCTATCTTTCATACCCCTTTGTATGAAGTTGACCGCATCGGCAAGCGCTGTGTCCACCAACTTTCCAGTTTGGTAGGCGTGCTGCTCACAGCGCAGTGGCGCTTCTACCAGAGATGTCTCCTTAATGTATCTATCCACCAGCCTTTCCAGGATTTTATGTTTAAATAAAAACAAGGTCATATTGATCGGCCTGAAATCCTTAGCGACTGTGTGTTGTATCTTGCCTGGTTTAGACAAGAACGCCGCCTTCGCCTGTCTCCATTCCTCTGGTACATATCCTAGAGTCAAACAAGCCGTATACAGCTTTTCCAGGGCCGGAATCAATATGTCGATACCCTGCTGCAGCAGTGCCGGGAAGATACCGTCTGGTCCCGCCGCCTTATAGGGCTCGAACGTTCCTACTGCCCACCCAATCCTTGCCCTCTCGGTGACCCTTTTCGCCAGTATCTAGTCATCCTCCAGGGCCTCATGTCCGTTTTCAGCCCAGTAACCCGATTTCAACCTGATCGATCAAGTAAGGGGCTTCCTTGGGTGTTGCAGTATGCTGCTTAGCTTTGCCGTATCTGATAACGTGCTCCGGCTTTTGCAGTGTCGTCTCCAACCCTTCGCCGCTGCCCTTTCTATTTCCCGCTTGAACACCCTTTGTGACTCTCTGAGTGCCTCCCTGTCTGTATTACTCCTGGTGTGCTTTGACCAGTTATACAGCCGTCTTACCTCTTTCCTGCGCTTCTCCAGTGATTTATTCGACCAGGGGGCGCCCTTCGTTGGCTTCTTCTGAAGTTCGAAAGAACTAATAATTATGTCCCTTAGGATCCTGCAAGGATAGGGATAGTATTACAAATTGTTTGAGTCATTATAAACAAAGAACCTTCTTAATAGCAACTGAATCGGGATTAACATAACTAATTTGCAACTCATTAGCGTTTAAATATTCAACAGATTAGAAATGCGCATCGTGATCATGGTGATCTAAGTTTAATATACGTTGGATATGCGGATGTTAAGAAAATCTGCGCCAACTGATCTATAATCATAAAAAATATAAACACTCAGAAAAATTACTTATAAGTCAATACATGCAAATCATTTCAATATATTCACTAATACTTACATGAACTATCGAGCATCCTTTGATTACGTTTTTATATTAAAATGCACGTACAACAACGTATTTCTGGTGACCTGACTATTGCCCATTGTTGTATAATAGTAGTACAATATATTTCACTATCATTTTTTTTTTTTTTCTTTTTGTTACATACCATGATTAAGTACCAATTCTATAGGCACACATGCTAAAAAAATTAATATTTCGGAATATATACGAGGTTACTTCTTGATGTCGGTTAATACGTGAACCTAAAGAGAAAGGCTAAACACATTAAGTAAACATTTTAAGATGTGAAATTATTACTAGTCTATGATACTGATCTGATACTCTTATTAAGCTGTATATGTTTTGGTTATTCGTATCAACACTATTGACAGGTTATAATAGCTGACGAACATTTCAACCATGTACACTACACTAGTTACTCGAATAATAGAAAAACAGCTTATGTTCACTAGAGAAATATAGTGGATTAGTAAAATGCAGTATATTTGAGCGGTAATTTGAATTTGACTGATATTTATACCTCTTTTTCGCATTAAGGTGGAGTTCTGGTGAATTTGTTAACTTTTTTATATCATAATCCCATTTTCTCAAACTTTGTACTCATGTTCGGTACAAAAAAAAAGATGAAGATTTGTAAATTTTGAGCCATATATATAGTATATTACTCAAATTATTGCAAATAAATAGTTAAAAATTGGGCTTACTTGCAAAGGTTGTAACGGGGTAACCGGTGCCCCAAAGCATGTGGCCGCGAAGACTCCGCGTGTTACTGAATCTAGTTGCGAAGTCGCTGTCCGGCTGTTCCGTCGGTGATGGCTTGGAGAGCTGCGGCGGGCGTTAGCCGCCGAGTGCAATGCATCTATCCGTGCAAGAACCGCCGGTTTCCCGTGTACACCTGCGTGGTGAGCTCAATCACCACGCTTCTCTCTGCGAATAACGAGGTTTTCTGGCCTCGAATGTTAGAGCCGCGAGTTCGACGCGACGCGGGGAAGGTTTGGGCTAGGGGCCAGGTAAATAAGCCAAACACAGAGAATTAAATGAACAGATATGGGAATGTATTATGGTATCCTAAAATTTTACACAGGCGCTCGCGTATGCGAGAGGAACGCGCGTCTAAGGCCGATTCCACATAAGTGCTGTGGCGTGCTGTGACGTGCTGTTCGTTGCTTTTTTGTGCTGTCTCGTGCGTTCATTTTGGAGCAGTGAGAAACGTATCTCTACAATGTTTTATATGCATGACTGTCGATACGTGGCAACGTTGCTTCCGTTTTGAAAAGTTTTCGTTCAGTATAACACATGGGTTAAAACCGATTATTATTATTTATTTATTATTATTTCAAGAAAGAAAGTTTCTATTTAACAAAAAAGCGTGACTTTTTTTCAAAACGGGTCTTGAAAGAAACGTTAATTAGCCTTGTGATCAATAACAACAATGCAGATTGAAAAATTAGAAAAAGTGCGAAAGTGTTTGTTGGTACAACAATTATTATTGAGAACGTTAATTAACATAAAAAAATTGAAATTGCTCAAAAAGAAAATAATACTAAGAAGGTGGTGGGTGAAACCACATTTATATCCTGATGTGAGAAATCTTGTAGGAGCATATGAATTATTATTCAATTATTTTAAACTAAGAAATGGTGAAGAGTTCTATGAATTTACCCGTATGAGTGTACAGAATTTTTATGACTTAATCTACTTAGTTAGTGAACGTTTGCAAAAGCAGGTTTGTCGAAGACCACCAATTCCTCCAGAAATACGTTTAGCAATAACACTACAGTGAGTTATTAATACATATTTATTAATAATAAAACTTAAAAAACAATGTATATTAAATATTATTTATGTTTAATCATATAGTTACTTAGGACATGGAGGAAGTGTTTCCAGTGAAGCCATGTATTTTAGAGTTGGGAAGTCAACAATGTACGATATTATTGCTGAAACGTGCAATATCATACAGACAACTCTGTTAAATATATATGTGAAACCCCCAGACGAAGCTGAATGGCTTCAAATAGCACAGGATTTTGAAGAAAAATGGAATTTTCCTAATTGCATTGGGGCTCTCGATGGAAAACACATAGAAATAAACAGACCAGCTCATGGAGGTAGCCTTTTTCATAATTATAAGAATTTTGAAAGTGTAAACCTTATGGCTGTAAGTGATGCACACTCCAGATTTATCTGGTTCAGTGTTGGAGACTGCGGTAACAATATTATATTATTATTAATGGATATTTATTCTAGTTATTTGAATACATAGCGAACATTTTACTTGTTTTACAGGTTCATTTAACGATGCTAGTGTTTTTGCCGCAACAGATTTCTCAAGAAAGTTATTTAACAATGAATTAAATATACCTAATTCTAGGTGTTTGACAAATACAAATATCCGAATGCCATTTACATTAGTAGGAGATGAAATATTCCCCCTTGGTCATCACCTAATGAAACCATTCAGCAGAAGATGTATCAATAGCGTCACCCAAAGGATCTTCAATTATAGGCTAAGCCGGGCCAGATTTACAATAGAATGCGCTTTTGGCATCCTATGCGCAAAATGGCGAGTTTTAAATCGTGCATTAAATTTTAAATTGAAAACCACAAACAATATAGTTGCTGCTTGTATTTGTTTGCATAATTATATTATAACAAGAAATCGACCACATTTGAATAATATGCATAATGCTAACAACAGAAGAAGAGAGGATGATGATTATGCTCAACAAATTCAAGGATTGCCAAGAGATGCCCCTGCTATCATTCGGAATCGTTTTGCTGAATATTTTGTCTCCGACGTAGGATCCATTCCATGGCAATATCAGTATATCTGATATTACATTTGCAGTTATACATAATCAGTATTTGTAAACTTGTATCTTGTAGATTAATTTATTACACAATAAAAATTTCAACATTATTATTCTGTTTATACATCATATTAATTAGAAGAATGTTATATCATTAAATATGAAAATATTTGGTTAATTAATTGATCACAACTAAATTTACAAGTAATTCTGAAAGTTTATAAAAGAAAATCTAATTTTATTATTCAATGTACGTTATAAAATGGAACATAGTCTCGATTTTACTTTTAACTAAAATAAAATTACAAAAATTATCCAAAAAATTGTATTATGATTGATTTGATTGAAAAATGTCTTCTTGTTATGGTATCTAATCTGTAAAAATATATGTAATTAAAAATTCATTATTTATATAGTTAATAACATCAATAGAAATAGCTTGTTACCGGGTAAAAATGTATCAATAATGCAAAGAATTTCGTTTGTGCAAGATAACAGATCACCAGGAGAAATATCCTTTAAGGCTTCTTCGATAGGTAGTAAATAACAATTGTCATTAGTGGAACTATTAGTATCTGAATTCATCAAATTCGTAATTTCTTTCATTCCAGCAGTAGCTACTTTTAGACATTGATTTTCTAAATTTTCAAGTACGTTCTTTTTCTTTACATACGATGTACTTGGAGCTGGTATATTGTCCTTTATGCCTGCAGTTTCAATTTGTAAGTTTTCTTTAATGTTCGTATTTGTTGATGGCTCAATTTTCACAGCAGTTTCATTTTTGTATTTCATGACTCTTAAAACGTCTTCATAATGTAGATCTTCACCAACGACTTCATCAACCTCCTTGTCCTTTTCTACGTTCTTTTTCTTCATGTGAGGGGCTAGAAAATCCATTTCCTTCGCCAAATAATATCCATTTGTGTTGGAATTTGTATTTGTTCCTCTTGAATATGATCTTCTTAAAGATTCCCATTTACTTTTAACGCAATCACCTATAAAAATAAAAATGGAATGTATATTATATATTGCTTATAGCAATGTTTGTTCGTCATAAAAGTGTTTATACTTTATTACCAGTAAAACTTTTCGATCCGCTGCTGTTGTTCAAAGAATTTGCTATTTCATTGAAACATTCATGTTTTTTTCTATTATCATTATAGTCATGATTATTTCTGTCATATAAGCAAGGATAACCTTTCACTAATGCAACTAATTTCTTAGGTGGGATACTTTCAGAATTATTTTTTCTCTCTGCCATGGTGGACCTGTTGAATAGAAATAGCGTTTTAACGCGCGATTGTTAATAAGCTGAGGTTAGGTTAGATCACAATAAACATACCAGTATGAATAGACGTCTCCAACTGTACTGCTGGTAGTTGTTACATTGTCGGTTTAGTATAGTTCAGGTGTTCTGTAAAAATATAAAATGGCAGTGGCAGAAGATGATTATTATGATTTCAACATCGAAGAATTGATTATAGATATGGTAAGATCACGGCCGACATTATATGATAAATCTTTAGAAGAATATCACACGGAATTTCGTGACGCAAGAAAAAATCATCTTGAACACATATCCAATACTATATTAGAAATTTTTGGAGAAAAATTATCAGGTAAAAATCCAAAGTCCTATTTTTTATTTATTCAAATTATGTCGTTAAACACACAAACCAATAATATTCTTTTGTAGTAGAAGCAATCATCAAGATATGGCAGAATTTAGTAATTAAATTTAAAGAGCAGCACAATCTTATTAAACAGTATTGTCCATCAGGCTCAGGAAAAGAAAATACTGAAAAAGTAAAATGGCAGTTCTACGACAGCATGATTTGGATTCTACCATTTATTGGGCGCCTTCCACAATTAGCTAGTGATGCCGATACATTGAAACCTCAACAAAAAATCCAGAAAATACAATCGACCAAAATAAATTTAATAAAAAGAAAACTTCTAAATCTGATACAGAAAAGGTTATTAGTGATATGCAAAAAATACTTGATGATAATGCAAAAATGTTGGAAGCAGTAGAAGACAAAGTAAGAAGTACCAATGTAGAAAATAGCGAGAAAGAAAAGGCCATTCAATGTTATATGCTCTTAATAAGTAAAGGCTTTAAACAGATTCCAGAAAATAAAAAATTTAAATGTTGCAGAATAATCATGGCTTCAATAAATGATTTTAAACAAAAACAAACATGATTTAAAAAATGTATTTTTCGATTTGATATCAATAAAACGTTTTAGATAATTAATTGAACTTTCTTTAATATTTATCCTAATAGATTATTTTTAATAGATACCCTAGATTTTGAATATAATTTCAAGTAAATAATACTGTTCTCAAAAAGATTTTAAAAACCCGTAACTGAAAATTTTTTCGTCTACAGTTTCCGTTATCCCCCCCCCCCCCCTTTCGCTCCTTCCTTCTTTGTTTTATTAGTAAAGATTTCCCGCCATCCCCTCTTCCTTGTCTTCTTTCTTTCTCGTTCTTATTATTATACCTAACACACGGCCATTATTATATTTCGTTAATTGCTGATTAGTTTTTAAGCATACATTTAATATATGACGCTATTTCTAAACAATTTTGTATGTTGATTAACGTATTGCATAAAAAAACCCATTCTGACAGAATTTAAATTAAATAAAAAGTAATTCTAGTATTGGAAAAATTATGATCACACAAAGACAGTTGTCAGGAATAATGTGGCGACGCGTGTTCCCAGAGGAAAGATTGCATGAAAAAATGCAGTTTACTTTCAACTATATATTTAAATCTGAAAGTTCAAGATTTTTAAAAGTGGCTATGCGAGAAGTGAAAATATATATGGGAGATGACCATACTGATCGCTATTGCATGTGGTTATCCACCGATAGACATGGAATTGTTAAGATGTATAATGAAACCAATGATTACCAATATACCATAGAAACATTGATTAGGTCAATAAAACGACCAGAAGATGCTGTTATTGGAATAATTGAAGATAACAATGACTATACTAACAATCAAGAAATCAACAACTGGACAAGCAGACATTCATACCTCTACAGAGCAATGTGGCCTGAACACTTCAATCCGATTCATTATATATATTCACCAATGATCCAACAATTAAATGTCCTTCGAAGCCATCGACCATATTTAATATCAGAAATTGAAGTGACAAAATTATGGAACAAGTTAGTAACGGATGAAATAAGGAATCAAATATGGACTACGATGAAGCAAAATCTTCAGAACATTGCCACACCCCTAGAATTGTTGTAACATGACTTTCTCTTATTAAAGTAAATATTTTAGAAATATATATAACCATAATATTAGTGTTTTCATTTCATTTCTTGTGTAACGACAAAATTTGGTATACCATTATAACCATCAACAACTTAAGTCGAAAATTTCAATAAAAATAGATATAAAATTCACAAACTCACCTAATTTTCTATGTTCATTCAATAAAGTTACTCCGGGAGTGCACTCCTCTATCCAATTTGCATCCAAGATTCCTGTTCCTTCACCACTGTCATCATCATCTTCTAAGATACTAGCTGAAACTGTTACTGAGCAACCGATCGATCCTAGAGCAAAAACAGCTGTTAATAATTATTGTCAAGAGTTATGGTTAATGAAGATATGTTCTACTAAGATTACCTTGATTGGAATTCCAGCATCAATTAGAGCCAGAGTTGCAGCATTAAGAGCTACACAAAAGTCACTACCATCAACCCGTAGAAATTCTACAAACACATCTATCTGGAATGTGGTAAATAGTTCCAAATTTATAATAGCTTCCATGGCATGTCATAACTGTTGAGATCTTTCTTGTGATTTCCTGTCTCTGCAAGGTTTCTTTTTTCTCTTACCAGTACCAAAACTTAATACAGCGGTACTGTATTGACAATTCACAATACCTTTCACTGCCTTTAGTGCATTTGCATTGGCTTTTCCTCGAGGCTAGAAAATTGAGTCAAAAATCAAAACTGAACTTCTATACTTAATAAATATTTAGTTAATGATTGTACTGACCTGGTGGGGCCCGTAAACTGTAGCCAGCATTTTGGTGTTTCCTTGCTCTAAATAAGCACTTCCATCTGCCTGCCTGAAAACTTCCATACGCAATCTTATTCTCCTCGGTTCAAGTGGTCGCCTACCATCAGCTCTCAAATCAGCTTGACTTGTACCAATCTCTGGCTCCATTCTATACTTTGGCTCTTTTTGGTCTCGTCCAATAAGACAGCTTGTCTTTAAAGAATAATCTTCACGGTCTGACGTCAATTACTGCTTTCCAGGACTGCATCTTTGAAAATAAGTTGATTCTTAAAGTTTGTACATTATGTTGTTTATTTACATACTTACTTTTACAAAAAGGAGAATAAAAAGATGTTTAGTGGTAAATAAATTTGTTTAACTACCTTGAACTTAATATGGCAGGTGCATTTGAAATTGACGCGACACCTGAGGTCCATTTCTGGGTTTTCCAGGCATCGCGTAGTCCATGTTCTCATATCCATCATAGCCTAAATAGTCGTAATTGATGTACACGTCGTTGTAACCATTGTATCCATTACCATATTCCGGTATATAACCACCATAGCCTAGAATTTCCAAATTCATTTCCTTTAGAATCTTTATCAGCAAAGGCAGTTTGTTATTTAGGTGAACTAATATTATATTATGTACATTGAAATGAAGTAACAATCGAGTAGCAAAGAAAAAAAATCTAAAAAGGTGTTATGCATTCTATTATTAAGTGTTGTTATTACAGTTAAAAATATATTTATTGTAATTTGTTGCAGTCACTTACAGTTACATAATTGCGTTTTGACGAGAACGAGCATTACAAGAGCAGCTTTTCCATGAAAAGCTGCAATTTTGGAAATTACAAAAACAATTCATGTTTGTATACATGCAAAAGGAAGTTTCAAACAAAGAATGTAATAACGAGAAAGATTGAACTTGTAAATAAATTTTATTTAAAGAACCTGATCAAGTGGGATAGGATGATTCCAACAAACCTTACGCTTGTTGACGTAGTGATCGCCAGTAGCAAGCAGCTTGTCGATGGTCTTGAGGTTCTGAAAAACCATAAAGGGAAATCCTCTGGAGACACCAGTGTAGGAGTTTATCTTGATGAACACGCTCTCGATCTCGCCGAACTTGAAGTACTCTTTAATATAAAACCAATGATTTGATGATGATGAGTCAAGAAACCTTTTTGATGCTCCATGATGACTGCCACGTTTTTAAATAAATGTATCTTCTTGTTCTTTTTTTCTTCCTTCAATTTTTATAAAATCCAAGCCATGTACTTGCTTTTTTAACATTACAATTGAGCTGCAAAACAAAATCAGCCAAAAGTAATGACGATCAAGTAAGTAAATATTTTGAATTAATAACTTATATAATTTATTTATTAACTTAATTACCAACCTTTTTGCCAAACCTCAAATCGGAGCAGGAACGCTGTTTCGGAGCACAAAGTCGGTTACTCTGCAATGTTGCCACGTATCGACAGTCCTGCTCATGCATAGAATACATTGTATATAGATACGTTTCTCACTGCTCTAAAATGAACGCACGAGACAGCACAAAAAAGCAACGCACAGCACGTCACAGTACGCCACAGCACTTATGTGGAATCGGCCTAAGCGAGTCTGATCTTTCGCGCTCTCTCCTAACTCGTCGGCGCCGGACGCCGATGTCGTCTGCTATCCTCTGCGTCGCCTCGTTCGCGCGATATTCGAGCGCGCACAATTCGAAATTATAATGAGCCGCGGTGCTCGTTACAAGATCTTTTGCGCACTCCTTTTCAACTAAAACCTAAATTCTTACGGCCAATGTTTGCATTTATTCAAGATTAAAATTTCATAGTCACCCGATTTAGTGTGCAAGATTTGTACTAAACGGTCTACTTGCGCACGCGAACGCATCGCAATCATAAGCCTCCGTAAGAATCTTCTGATACTTTCACTCCCAGAGAATTTACCAGCTTCACACGAAAAGACATTAGGCTGACGACTTAAACCAAGAGAAGGGTGTGAAACAAACGAAACGCGAAGCTATGTCATCACAGCTACCGTTAATGCGCCCGGTTTTCTCTATTTTCTGGCGACTTTTTCCCGTCCTGTCCGCCCCCAAGGCCGCCTTTCCCGTCTTTCCTTTCCAGCTTCTTGCCCTCCTACTCTTCCGTCCTCAAGAGATTTCGCGTCCTTTTCCTATCTATCGCCCGCTCCCCCGCTCCTGTTCGGCCGCGAGGTCTTCAGACCCCACACCCGACGCCATTCTCCTTCTTTCCTTCCTTCCTTCCTCCAATCTTTCCTTCCTTACTCCTTTCCTTCCTTACTCCTTTCCTTTCTTCATTCCTTCATTCCTTCAATCCATCCTCTCATCATTCCTTCTTTCCATCCTTCCTTTCATCCTCCCTTGCGCTGGGTGTTTAAACCTGAATGGCTCTACGCACCGCACCCCTGCCTGATCGCCCTCTTTCCTTTCGATCCGTAAGACGTTATAAACCGACACCTAGATCTACAGCGCGCGCACGCGCGCATGCGATTATAACGATACGTTCGCCTGCTTACAATAATGGCTGCTGCGATGCGCCGGCGCATGTGTCCCATCAGCCCCAACGATGCTCCACGGATGACTTTTACGGTCCGTTTAATTTTATTGTGGGCCTTCCCGTCTCGCACTCCGTTGAGCCACCCACCTTATGGAGAATCCCGCCCCCCTTTACAGCCTTTCATTTGCCTCAGACTATTTCAACGCGTGGACCTCGTCCGATGTATCGATGCCCTCCAAGGTGTGAGCACGCATATTCGGGGTTTACTGCACTACCCGGCCTGGCAGGCGGTTACCGAAACCTGGCTCTCGATTGCCGACCCGTCCCATGGCTTTACGGTCGGCGTTTCCCGAAAACAACTATAAACCCGCGCCCAGGTTAATCCTTATCATTCGGCATGCTAAGCAGCGCATTTCGTAAAGCGATGAAAACAAGAGTGTCTATGCCTGCGCAACGGCTAGCTCCGATTCCTTTTCTTCCCGTTTTGTATTCCGGTACCATTCTTGCCCCGTTTTCCTCTGGTCATATTTACAATATCGCCTAATTGCTCTCGATTCGATCGCGCCGCTTACATTCCGCCTTATGGTTCGATTTCTCGACTTACGTTCGCCCCCAGTCTTGCGAGAGTCCGTTTGCCTTCTCTGCGTGCTTTTTATTCCGTCTCCCGATTGGCCCGCTCTAACTAATTTGCTGATGCCTCCTCTGCGCGCTTCTCATTTTGTCTTCCGCTTGGCCCTCTCTAACTAATTCGCCGATGCCTCTTCTGAGTGCGTTTTCGCTCTTTGCGACTCTGCTACACCGCACTGTCCGATTCTAATAAAAATGCCGGGTCAGTCCCGTGTATGCCGACCTGTGCAGTGACTGATACATCCCCCTTCGCATTTGCAGCTTGATCCGCTCACCCGCTTGTCGTTTGTCTAGATTTTACGCATTACAATGATATTCTTATACCTACCAGACGTCACAGGATATTTGATCTACCCGCGAATATCTGTTTGCTCCCGCATTCGCCCAGGCTAGCGCCTGTGACGTAGAAAAAACCCTCGTAAGGAAAAACTACGCCAGGAACAGCAGCAATATTCGGGTCACACTGTATCTAATCCACGCACGCACTCTTTTGTGCAGTCGCTCTCACTGTGCAGTCGATCGTGCCTTTCACGACTTGAAGTTGCGCGCCTTTACGCATGCTTGCTCTATCAGCCTCGCCATTTCTGCTGCTGACGACGTGCAGCTCCACGCACTGCCAATGATCATTTGGATGAACGCCACCGTCTGATGCGTAGCTCTCCCTTTCCTTGGACCTTGCTTCGTTGCCGGCGATGAAATGTTTCGTCCATGTTTTTTCTGAAACACATTTGAGAGACAGGCAGTAACTAAAATCACCCAAACCAATGCCACCGCGTAACGAGCTCATCCCTTCCGATATCAAGTCTGCTCAAGCGCGCTTGTGCGTCGACGTTTCATCTAAACTGCCCGCGCGGCATTCACGTGATCGATCAAAGCTTAACACTCGCAATTGTTCCGACAATATCCTATCAGTGCCGAACCGAAGAGAAAGACCGGTTTATAACACTCCAATAAACCTTGCACAGTCGCAGGTATAAGGTATGCCGCGCAGCTCTCACCGAGCGCAGGCCTTCGCCTGTCGCCCAGCAGCCTCAAATACATTCGGGACGGACCTGTAATAAAACTCTGCGACGAGATCTCTCTTTGCTGCTTGTCCTGACCGGGTCCGGAAATCCCCGCCCGCGACTGACTACAATAAAAAAAAAAAACTCGCTACTGGTCCTGCTAACGCGCGTCCGTTTTACTACCTAAACTACCGTCGGCCGTTGCTTCCATAAGAACTCGAGAAAATCATGTCTGAAGGCAGCATCTAAGTCACTCTAAGAAACGCGATCCAACCGTTATCTCTTCGCCCGAACTCTCACCGATAAACTTATGCGTACATGCCTGGATTCTAGACTCGTTTCACGAATTATCTTGTTCTTGCCTTCACGTTTGCAATTAGCCTATTCATTTTTACGAACCAGCAATTCCAAGAGCGCTAACTTTAATGTCGCATACGACTATTTATCCGCGAAAATAAGTCTCGCTATTATGAGCTTACGCGGCGTCGGTTGCCTATACCTGAGCGAATAACCGTGAATTCATTTGCTTTCCAACAAGTTATACTTATCTCAATTTCCTTTACGGCACCGAGCCAATCAGTCTTTGTACTGCAGTGCTCCTCGCTCCGATGATGTCCTAATGTCAATTTGCAGATGCGTAAACGTCGGCTGGGTTGATCACTGCATGGAATCTTGATGCTGCTGCTTGTGTGCATGCATAGGCGCCTCTTACCCTCCGACGATATCCGACTCTACAAGATCCACATGTATCGGGCATTTCCACAGTTCTTCTGTAATTTGCTATCCCATCCTGTTGAATGTTCGTATTTCTTCACCCGGGGCACCATGTTCGGGGTGAGGAGAGGGTAGCAAATAAAAAAGTTCTATTATCAATGTGACCAATGGATTTATTTAAATCACCGAAGTATCCTGTGACGCGCTCACACCGCGATGACCTTAATTTACATCAATGTCCGTTCAGCTATCAGAATTTCACTCGCACTTTTTCAAAAATCCTTGCGTCCCCCGACCCTTCTCTCTCGAGTTCCTCTTCGAATCTACTTTTCCCTTCTCCTCTCAGCTCAATCCGACCTCTCATTCTTGGGCCCGCCAAGCGCACACTTCCCCCTTCTCCCCGCCACCTACCTTTACTATAGCCTGAACTCTCGAGATCCCTTTCCTTTTTCGACTCACCCGCCTACATTCTACGGTATCGGCGTCGTCCGAAACAATACTATATATATATTGCTATAAATTCACAAATCTTCCTCTTTTTTGTACTAAATGAGTACAAAATTTGAGAAAATGTGACTACGATATAAAAAGTAAAAAAATTCACCAGAAGCCCACCTTAAATTATAAAACTACTAATTAATTTTAATTTTAAATTTTAATTATTCTTTGCCAAATTACACATACACAACATAATTTTTCAATGCATAAAGTGGTTTAAGAGTATATTTTACGGAGATACTTATTAAGCACAATGATTTACTCGGTATCTGTCACTTAAATACACATCCGTACGGACATTTTCCAGAAATAATGTCTTTTGATTCTAAACTTCATAAAACATATCTAACATGTGGTTTTTACAAAAACTTAGAAAAATACTACTACAAAGCTTCCTTTAGGAGAAAGCAAATAATTTTAAGAATTAGTTCTAATTTAATACTTTAATTTAATGTTTTTATTAGATTTAAACTTTTTTTACAGCTAACAGTAAGAATCGTAAGCTCAATGAAGACGAACGCGAAACTTTTAAGGCATGGTCATTAAGGCATAAATAAAAAATTAAAGGCCGTGACTTGAACGATAGTTGGTCAGAATCTGTCGATGAATCAGATGAGTATATTCCTTCTACCGAATATGCCGATTCAGATGAAGAATCTGATGATGATATCAGACAGACAAAGAAAAAAAGGAAAAAAATACCGAATTTCCTGATAACGACGTACTAACGAAACCTGCATTGCCATTAGTTGATTATGACTCCTCTTTGACTGATAGTTTAGATACATCTTTAGTTCATAAAAACGATCTAAAATCATCACAGTTGTCTAAAACTATAGATGTAGACAAAGAAAAATCATTGAAAGAAAGAAATGAAACACAATCAGAACCTCTTAAACAAAAAGTGGCAATGCCGAAAGTTGGTGGAAATAGTTTATTCAAAGAATTACAAACAATTCAAAACCTGCAAAAACTATAAAAACTCTACGTCCCGAAGAAAACATAGATATAGAAGAAGTACGAACATTTGAAGAAACGCAAGAAACACAGCCACAATAATTTCAGGCACAAAAAGTGGCAATGTCCAACGAGGGTGGAGAGTGGTACGCAAAAGACAATTTCTGTAAGTTCTGCTTAACGACTCAGCCGAAAATTGCCAAGCATCTCATTGATTATCATGTAAATGATGATAAAGAGTACTTGAAGCGTCATTATTACCGCCAAAAAATATACTTCGAAGACAAATACTAGGCCAACTGCGTTTGGAATGACATGTTCAATTCTTCTCAAAGTCTGAATCCTGAAGGAAAGATCATTTGTGCAAGACGTCGAAGAATAAGTACGAAACCTGCGAAACCTACCGATGAAGTAACCAAAAAAGATATCAATAAGGAAAACAATGGTATATCTGAAAGCGCCACAGTAACAAAAGTTACGAAATCCAACAAAAATGAGGATGTGCTACTTTTACGTATTAAATGCCCCCATTGCTGTGAATATTTGTCATATACAAATATACGAAATCATATTCGTTTAAGACATCCAGGAGAAGCAGTAGCAGGTTCAAGACAAGTGATGATGCTGTCTAGACACTCAATGGGATTACACCACCCAGAGGCTTCAAAAGAAGTGCAGGATCACTTATTATCAAAATTAAAATTTGATCCAGTCGGCATTGTCGCCAGATATGATTTATTAATCATTTTATTTGCAAATAAGTTTATTCAAAAATATTCCGAAGTAGACCAACTAACGTTTGTAAGAGGTCACATGAGGCTTCTAGCAAAATTAGTGATACAACTGCAAAATCAATCCTAAAATTCAGCAACTGTCAACTGTATTCAGACCTATATATTGGCCACTTGTCGTACAAGCTATAAATAATGTTTGTGAACTTGATGTGGGAAAAAATAGATTTCAAATAATATACAATGCGGAAACTTTGCCACTGTTGTTTCGTAAATGTATACAAATTTTAAAGAGTTACCATACAATTCATGAAGATGAAACCCAAGTAGCACATGTGACTAAATTCGAACAAGTGTTTGATAACGAAATTGAATATCAAATACTGTACAAAGCTGTATTATCCAGAAAAGAAGCAAATCGTCATAAAAATGACACCAAAATTCCATCTGGGGATGACATTTTAACATTTGAAAATTCCCTAGATTTAAAACGATCTGTAAGCATCGAGGCATTTAAGAAAGGAGAAATTACTCTGTAAAATTGGATGAATTTGGTTGAAACGACAGCTTGCCGTATTGTGACGTATAATCGTAGAAGAGTTGGTGAAATCAGTAAAACGCTTATTAAAGATTATCTAAACGCAAAAAAAGCTGATCCTGATAGTGAGTTTTTCAAAATGCTTCCGCTCGAAGAACAACAGCAGAGGCGTAAATACACAAGAATAGACATCCAAGGTAAAAGAATTGACAGAATAGGTTCACTCTATATTTCAGCAGACAATGAGTATGCTCTAGAACTCATTTACAAATATAGATATCCCTTAGGAGTCGATATTGAGAATCCATACCTGTTCGGTCTTCCAAAGAAAAATGACAAAGAGAAATATCAGCATATAAATTTATGCTTAGCGATGTCAAAGTTAAGCGAAGAATGCTCTACGAATTATAAGGAGATAGACAGTCAAACAATGAGAGGAACTCTTTTACGTAAGCATTTAGCAACAGTCAATGCAGCATCTAAAAATGGAAATGCAGTTCTTGCCTCTAAACATCTTGGCCATTCGCTGAATGACCATCATACACATTACAAACTAAACATAGGTGGAGAAGATGTTGCCACGACCAAAATGCTCGACGTCGTGAATCAAGGCGCGAAATCAGTAAATCTTAATGTAGCTAATAGTACAAGTACAGAGAAAGGGTCACTTAATGCAGATAATAGTATCAGTACAGACGAAGAGTCACCTAATCAGCGATCATATGCTGAATATTCATCGGATTCGTTCGAAGAGCGCCCAGTCAAAACACCAGCATTAAGCGAAATCTTGGGGATAAAACGTAAGTGCACCTCTTATTTACTTTTGTTTTTACTTTTTCCTATAAATCACCCTTTCTTAGATCTCTTTAATTCAACGACCAGTTTTATTCTTCTCATCGCTTTCTTCAGATTAGAGGTACGGAACCTTTCCTAAATATGTAACGTGGTACCCTACTGAACAAAAACACGTTATTAAACACGTGATAAATCACGTGTTTAACCACGTGTTTAATCACGTATTTTTTCAGTGGGGTAGATTTTGAGCCATAAGAAGCTTTGCAGTGCAACCACAATATCAAATTAAATAACAAACTTTGTTGTAACAGGACCGAATTTATTAAAAGGAGTTGGGGCATGCTACACTGTTACGCACCCGGCTTAAAGTTAGTCTTTCTCCCCGAGGAGATTCTTCAATTGCACTACTCTATGCCGTGACACTTTTCCGGCAAGGTTTTTCGACTGTCCTTTAATAATTTTTATAAGACATGCATAAAAAAGACCGTTTTCGGCGCCTATAAGGTGGAACGACAATAGGGTTTTCCGAGCGTCAGAAAAAAGTAGAATAAGATTCCCTTGTCATAGTCATAGTCATATTCGGTTAGGCGGAGGTGAACTACGGCGGTCCCTGGGGGCGTGCCGGTCGAGCACTCAGGCGAAGCCCATTGTGCTATGCCTCCTGTACCTTGTGATATTATCTTATAATCCCTTGTTGATAGTTTCGGTCACTTGGCAAAGTGATGCCAAGCTGTTTGACCTTAGCTCCTCTTACCCCATCATAGGAAAACGCCACACCCTCTGTCTTGTCCCCGCGAAGGCTGGACATTCACACAGCAGGTGGGAGGTACAGCCCCCGGAGTCCCTCAGTCCCAGGTTCCACAGGTGGTATCCCACCCTCCAGTGCCCCGTCAGCCAGCCCACGGCCAGCCTTAGCCTATTCCTACTTAGACCTCTGATGGTCCTCAGCCATTCCTCCGGTGGGCTGTCGCCCATCAGAGCCTTAGCCTGTCTTATTCCTTCGACGTTTTTTTCGCTCAGTTGCGAACTGAGCCAGTTCTTGATTACCCAGTTTAACACACACGTCACAATCCCCCCTCCTAAGCTGGAAGCTGGACACAACCCTGGAGTGGTCTCCTTACTCAACAAAAGAAACTAACTAATATCGTGCTCCTTACAACTGCCACGAAGCATTCTCGACTCCAATGTTGACGCTCACAATAATTATAAGAGTAAAGACTTTCACAAAATTACAACACAAAAAAGAAATAATAAGAAAAATGTAAAATATTAACTTTATTCCCTTCACCTATATAGTATCCCGTAAGTGACCCTGAGTGACATGCACGTATAAGCCCCTTATAAGTTCAAATTGTAAAAGCATCTCTCGTATAGAGAGTAATCCTCAATTTACCTAACTAAGAAAAATGTTCCAAGAGCGCAACTTACTATTGGTACTGTAGTATGGGTCGCTAATAAGCAAACAAAAATTCAACAATTAGACTTTAACACACCTCCTCATCTTTCGAGGCAGCCTGTGATTGTTGGTTTAGATTCTCCTTCCTGCACAATCATACAACACATTCATTAGGTTTGGTCGTCACACATTTACACGCTTCTTTTCAGGAGGAATATAACGTTTAAGTTCGGTGACGTGTACCTTCGCATTGCGTCGATCATCCCCCCATCTAGAATATAAACCGAAAATGATTTGACGTCTACAATGATACCTAGTCCCTCATTTTTGTACGTTAAATTTTCTGAAAATTTCTCTTCCGCGCTAGAAAGAACGTGAGTTTGACACGAAACTAAATCTCCTACATAGAAAGGTACCTTCTTCGTAACAGATGTTGTATTCAGTGATGTTGGGTCGATAAGAAAGATGTGATGTCCTGTGAAGCTGGTCAATCTAAGACGACCTGATGGAGAAAGTAGCCATTTGAAGATTATCTTCTCCATAGTCGGAGTCTGTTCGTCATTTATCTCCACAATGCCAGGGCATTCTGCGTAGCCAATAGTATGCTTTGACTCCTCTGCGTCTTCCGAAGACGGATGCCATTTTCTCTCTTGAACTCTCCACATTCTTCTACCTTGACTAGTCTCTACATCCCGCTGGTAGCAAAAATCTTGTCCCAGCACTACATCATTCTCACTCTTCTCTGTTACTCTAGTTTCTGGAAACTCCTTTACATCTCTCACGATGTCGAGACATCCCTCTAAGTTTGTCACCTCGCCAAACCCCCTGTCTACTAGTCACTTTAGGAACTACTACACATATCATATTTCCTGGGTCTAATAACGCTCTATTAGCTTCCCTTCGGCGGTACAGCTTGATCATTATCCGGTTATCAGGATACATTGCGGTTACTTTTTCAAGAGGTGGACATCTTTCGAGCTCCGCACGGCTCCCCCCACCCCCCCTAAGCTAGGCGTCACCCCCGTGTCGTTACTTCCACTAACTATAGCGGTAGCATCCAAATTTACCGAAGAAGATTTTATGAGATTATTATTGTACTTATCCTTGATCTTAGAAATGTCTGTGGAACAGAATGTTTGACGTCTCCTCAATTGATGTCGCTCCTCCCTCGCCTCCATATAGAAAGCTTGAGAGTCGATCGAACTCTCCGAAATTGTACTTGATAAGATACCTCGACGAGGTGAGCCTCTGTTAGCAGACTGGGCTAGTCTTAGAGGTTCCCACTCTTAGATCTCCAATGCCCTGGCCCTATCGCTAACTCGACGAAGCGGTTTATTTTCACACACTTGCGTATAATCCGCTAACATTGGTTGAATATTCTTGATATCGTCGTCCTGACTCTCCACCCGCTGGAATGTCTGGGGTGGCTCGTTCTTTCCTATTAGTGAGCTTCTTCTTGACTCTTCGCTCTTCTTAGCAGTGCAGACGCCTCTGGCGACCTAATCTATTCTCTTTATGTTGGATAAACTCGTCGTCCTCATACTCTTCTCTATCACTACTACTCAAAAGTGCGAACCCTCGATTTGCACATGATCTCTCGATTTCTCTCAAATCTAGAGGTCTCTCACTGTTGCTGTTCTTTTTAATAACTAAATGTGCTACCTTCGGCACTCCCGTAGGTGTAAAGCCAGCAGTAGGAATATTCATCTTATCCCTTGAAGGTGGCGGAAAATACCTCTCATCTAGGCGTCTCTCCTTTTCCCAGATTTTTCCGAGTCTCTAATTCGGTGAACGATTTCAGTTGCTTGCTGGCCATGAAGTGATGGTAATCACTACGCAACCTTCGATACGCCTGTTTCACCTGTTCCCTCTAGTATGGTGGAGATTTTAAGTGCTTAAAATTTTGAAACACGACATATACTGATTGACTCTCTCTCCTTTCCCTTGAGTTCTCCTACGCAGATCCTTCCAAGTATCTGCTTCATCCCTCCTAGTAGAATATTGACTCTTGAAAGCTTTCTCGAAAGTTCGCCAGTTGTGAAAGTCGTTTCGTTGCGATTCAAACCATTCTCCTGCATTCTTAGTGAGGATGCAAGGTAATGCACGTAGGAGCCCACGGTCTGACATATCAGAGGCTCGTCGAGTCTCGTAGACGTCGTAAAAATCCGGTAGCGTCTCTAGAGTCGCCTGAGAATATTAAATTTCAATTCTAGAACGCCTCGACATGTCGCGACCCTGTATTTTCCGATTTACTCCTGTACTTCGACTTCTTTTTCTTCATATGACTTGGCTATCTGAGTCAGAAGAGTCGTAGCTGTCACCGCTCGAATCGCTACTGCTGGTGTCGTCCTCATCTGATTCACTGCGGGAACTTTCTTCATTCTTCCTCTTTTGTATTTTCTTCTTTTTCTTACGACTTCGCCTCTTAGATCTGTGGTTATGTGCGGGTAGCTCGCAGTCGCTAGAAGAGTCTGTTGGGTTGCTCGAAGAGTCTCCTGGGTTGCTTGAAAAGTTTCCTGGGTAACCCAAGTCATGATAATCCTCATCGTGTTGAGTCGGGTTGCCAGGACTTGTCCTCGGCCTCAACACATCCTCGTATATTTGTAGCAGAGTTTGCAACCTTTGAGCACCTTCGTTCAGTAGACTTGCGTGCTGGTCCCATATTAGCGATTCTTTCTCCGCCCCTGTTTGCTGCCTGACATTTGCTTGATTCGCAGCTTGCGTTGGTATTTTTTCTCTGGATTGTGGGGTCGGTTGTAGGTGTACTGTGGAATTGGAAAGTCTCGTACTTGCACTCGATACTCGACCCAGTGTTGGTCCTGGTGTGCTCGGTTACCCTGAGTATGCATCCAGTCCCATCGCCGGTGGACATAGCCCAGTCATCCCTGGAGTGAACGTTAGCTGAGTGTGTAATGTACACTTATGTTGACCTCTCCAAATATATCTAACCAAGCGCCACCTGCCCAGCCTTTGGTACGCAAGCCCTTAGATCGGGTGTGAGCAACAAGGTGGGAGAGAGGTCGACGAGCTTTAAGAGGCCCTGCTTAACAAGAGGGACCTCAGAAGACATACGGCGCTCTAAGGACCAGGTGTTGGACCAACTCGGGATCCCGTAATTCGCCGACACCAGCCAGAGCAGTCACGAAGGGCCAGCTTCTCGCCCGCATCAAGGCCAAGACAGGTCGACCAAACCAAGCCTTACCATGTCGGTCATGACGGGAAGGATTCACCATAAACAGACAGTCTACCACTGCCACGTCCATTCTGGATTCCCCTGACTACCATCCTCGATCGAGAAGAAACTACCACCTAGGATCAACGGCCGGAGGACATCCTGAAGAATGAGCGTGTGTGTGTGTGTAGAATGGTATGAAAATTAGTTTTTAAGTTTTATTAGTTGTGTGTGACTATTCATCTCCAACACCCGATGGTGTTCTACTGTACTCGTCCATGGTTGCCAATTCGCGGTGACCATATGCGTATCCAAAGATCCGCTGGACGCACTCGGTGGAGTCGTGGTGGCGATGGTAGTGGTCGCTCTACTCGCCGTACTGATCGTGACGACGATGTGGGTCTGCTCTGCTTCCCTCTCAACAGGAAATTGTTTGTCATCTATCACTGAACTCTAGCGAACGTGAGCATTCGGATCTAACTGATAAATACTCGATCGCAGCCGGTTTCGTAAGGTTATGCGTGAGCCTCTCGAGTTAGCTCCACCAGAATTCAAACGTTCTATCAACTCCTCTTTGGTGTATTGCCGAATGATCGGTATCAAGTGCTTAAATTTCTAATCGTAACACGACGGGTCTAATCCTCCAACTCAACCGTTCAAATTCGCTCTCGAGACAGTTATACGTGAAATTATTAAAGGAAGGCCCGCCCAAGCCTTTGGAAATTTCAAACGGAGGCAGGGGAATCCCGACTATCCACAGATACGCGTCACCGTTTCGCTACTAGAATAAATTTTTGTAGGGAAAGAAAAAAAAAACAAACGGATAATCCTTGTTACTATGCTTTCTAACTATCTTAAGCGTAGTCTCACTTAAGACAATTAAATAACACTATATATATAAATTTTTAACTCTGGATATTACCTTTTTGTTCGCTCAAGGGTCAAAAGAGTTTGATCCTTTAGCCGGTGGCTCGTAGGCCAGGTTTGACAAGACCGTCTGTACTGGTTTCGGTGGTGGATGACAGCTTCTCGTGTATGATTCTACAATTTCTGCTTTTTCCGCCAGCTCCCGGAACTCATTGTTGTGCATTTCAGGCGTGGTGATAGCTTTTGCAGCTATGGTCTTAGGTTCTTGTACAGCATGTCTAGTTGTTTTTCTATCTCCGGTAGTGGTTCCATCTTCTGCGGCATTCCCGATAATTTGGTGACGTAGTCGATCACCGGCTCCCATTCTCCTTGATAGCGGTTCTCCGCGTCGGATTGGAGCCTTTGCTAGTATCTACGGTTTGTTCCGTACCATCGTCGTGCTGCGTTCTTGAAATCATCCCATGTTTTCTATCTTTGTCGGTTGCTGCGGTACCATACGTCTGCGACCCCATGTCATTAGCTCTGGCAAAGCCCCCAGCATGTCGTCCTCCGACAGCTTTGCCATGCGTCTGCACTCTTCGATCCGATCGAGGAAATGGTCGATTCGGCTGGTACGCTCTCCGTTGTACTTCAAATTCCAATTCCTGACGACGGCATCGACGTCGTTCTTCGCCATCGGACTAGTCTAGTGCTTGATCCTCTATTGCTCGTTGCTGCTGTCTGTGGTTCTGGCTGTTTCACAAAATCCTCGACCGTTGTATTGTTGCCGTGCTTCGTTAGATTATCAACTTGCAAGGTGGTTCTAGATTCCCCTGTAACCCTTCTCGAGCATGTTACTAAAATTCTGGCCTCATATTCTTATCGGCCGTTGCATATATCTATACCTTGCCGAGCTTGCCACTGCTCGGCTTTCTAAGCCCTTGAAAAAGTATTACGACGTATTATTTTCTCACTCGCACTCACGACATAGAATTTCGAATTCGATAGCTTGTACTTCGAACAGTCATAAGCTGCGGCGCGGTGTTGTGTTTGTTTACACTCGCGCCTCTATACCGTACCAAATCCCCGCGCGCGCACGGCAACCCGTTGTTTACGTTTTGCCGCCTCGAACCTTCTTTCGCAGCGCAACGCTTCTCGAATTTACGCGTATTCCCAAAACTGTAATTTTTTCGGCTGTCCAGCTCTTTGTCGGTAGTCCGTGATGTTCGAATAAGTTGTGGCGCCAAGTTGTAACGGGGATTTTCCCATCGACGAGGAGGTTTGAAACTCCTCGCGGCGCTGCTTGTCTTTAACGCTAACGTACGCTCGCCAGCAATATCCGTCGATGCGACCGGGTACGTCTTGGACGTTAGCCGAGAGTGCAGCGTACCCGATGACGGTAAGCCCCGAGTACAAAGTGTACGAGTACTTCGAGACTCGCGCTTTCACAAGTCCTGGAAAACTACGGCGGCAGCCTCGCGGTCTTCGACTAGCTCGCGACGTCGACAGAAGGTCGGCGCCGCTATAACTCTTGCTGGACAGTACAAAAACAATCAGCATGCAAAAAACCGACACGAACACAAGAAATTAACTTCATTGCGTTTATTCTATTTCCTCAAATAACAATCACTTTGTACAATAATAATCGCGCACGTTTGAATTCGCATCGCGGCGCTCACATACGTATCAGAGACGTTTTGGTGACCCGAAATGTAGCCAATAACGGGGGTAACACGCGCACACGAAATCGTCTCACCTGGACCGTGTCGTCGGGACGATCCTCTGGTTGCAGGGTCCACCAGGTATGAGAGGCGTCCCTCTCTACCTTGGGTGGCTATGGAAGAGTCAAGGGTACAGGCAGAAAATAAGAGTACTCAGATATATTTGTATTGTGAACTTGGAAAAATGTTTTATTCAGTAAATCCTAGCTATCTATTTACCTATTAAAATCAAGATGATGCTGTAGCAGTATATCTTCGTTAAAGCCGAGAGAACCCTCAGCGTTGCCTAGAAATCTGTATATAATTTGCCAACCTACACTATTCTAATGATGTTACAATTTGCCGTTCGATACGCGGCATCAAGCGAACACCAATAAGGCGTTAATCGTATTTCAAATTGAACGAGATCAGTTCCAGGTTTCACTCATAGCATTCTTTATTCTCAATCTCATCCTCATAAATGTGTACAAAGTATTCTTACGACTTTGCACGCCAAAAATAATTATTCGCACGAAACACGACTGTTGAATCTACTCTCGTGGCCAAGATGGCCTCCCCTTCCCGTCTGTCGACTGCCACGTGGCAATCGAGGTTAAGTGTATCTCCACACGTCGCTAAACCCTATACTAATTTCTAACAACTTAACAATTGTTGCGTTTCAGCATTCGCCTCTGTCGAGATGCGAGGCATTCACTTATCTCGAGTGGCCAATATGGCCGTTTACACTAACACGTGCTCGAATTTCAAGCCAAACCCGTATCACCTCTAGCAATACGAACAAAAGAATAGCATGAAAAATACGCGATGCTCTTTCGTAATATCGCCCGAGACGCAACAATAACAATCTCCGAATATTCACTGGACTAATTTTCGCATCGAATCATGCACATCAATCACTGAATTCCGCTCACCTCATAACACACTATCTGCATCGCAATAGAATGAAAGGCCTCTATCTCGGAGCCTTGGTGTTTGAAATTTGGTGCTAGACCAAGTGACTTACCGGGAAGAGTCGTCGACCCTGGGAATGATGGCCTCTCGTGGCAGGCGCCGCCGCAGCGCCTCTCAAGAACTCCTCTGAGTTCGTTCGTGGGCACGCCAATCGCCCTGCGCAGCACGCTGTCTTCCAAAACGCCCGTAAATTGCTCCACGCACGTACAATGCGGTTTCACACGAAAGAGTCAAAGATAGTTGTAGACTCAGCGATGACGATGATTGTCTCGCGAGATTTTGCGTTCACAATTCGTTGTAGAAAATGTCGGACTCGATATGGTTTCGCGCGATGAGAAGCGGTATACGGCTCGACAACAAGTCCCGTCATGGCACTCGTCCTCCTAGCGGGAGCCGGAAAGGCTCCACGCAGCGCTTTCGTTTTCTTTGTTCTTGATTGGCTGTCAGAGTCCCGCAGAGCCCTCTATTTTGTGAGCGCGAGCGGGATAGATGTTTCTCCCTTCCGTGTGACGCTTCTCTCTCTATCGCTCGCGCTGTAGTTCTCGTGTGCGGCTCAGCTCTCTGCTCGTCATTTGTCTCCTCTCTCTCTCTCTCTCTCTCTCTCTCTCTCTCTCGTTCTCTCTAGCTGCCGGGAACGTGCGGCGTCGTCTGCTCTAGACGACTGACAGGCCATGATTCAATGTTACAGAGATCTTCTTTTAGGGTTTTTCTCGGTGACATAAAAACTAACAAACCCCAATCCGTTAATAATTGTCTAATAATCTAGTTTCGCTTATTCAGCCCAGGTGATACGGTTTCACTTCAGGACTTGTTGTCTGACACCGCGAAAAATTCGAAAATTCGGTCTTCCTATACGCGCTATATATGTGACGCGAATATCGCGTCACACCGCAAGTCATATCGTCTCCCCTTCCCCACTCCCTCTCCTCGACTTTGCCGACTCTAAAAACTCTATTCTCTGTCAATTTCATAGGCGGCAAAAAATGGTCTTTCTTATACACTTGTTATAAAAAAATACGGTGAAAAACAAGGGACGAATGTGCTTTTCCAGACTCGGATTATGTTGGCTTGGAATCATCCTTGCTTGGAAGAGCCCATTTTTGCCCATTGTTGTAGAATGTACTATTCTAACATTAGAATCATGCTCCAAGTTATTAATCTGTAATATTTACTCTTTTTATTTCAGAAAACCAAGAAAAACATGCAAAAGTTCATTGAACCGAAGCGGAAATTGTTGCTTTTCAAGAAGCATTCCATGATTGCATTCAACAGAATAGATACGCAACTACAAATGAAATGCGAGCAGCAATGAAATATTACCCACTGCTCGAAGCAAGAGAGGAAAAACGTATTCGATCCCGTTTTTCAAATATGTTTAATAAACAGTCTAAAAAAAAATCGTTGGTAACAATATTATATAATGGAATATTATTACTATATAAGAAAATGTTCTAATCAAAAGACTCATATAATGAGACTGAAAGTTTTCACAACTAGCTTTAACAAATTCTACGTATTATCTACGTATAATCGTTATTATGTTTAATTTTTATATAAGAAAACGTTCTAATCAAAAAACTGATAATGAGACTGAAAGTTTGTCACAGCTAGATTTAACAAAATCTATGTTTTATTTATGTATTATCTTTATTATGTTAAATTATTATAAACCAAAAAATTAAAATTTTGTTTAAAAACCAAAATAAAGACCAAACTTCCTACATTAGCACAATTACTTTATTTATGATACACCATTTGTGACACAAATCTTGTATCAAACAGTATTTTATACTAGCCAAATCTAGCGCGCTTCGCGGGCTTAATTTTCTTCTGCCATCTCTTTCTACAAACTGCAAAATACCAAAATATTTAAATAAATACTTTCCATGATCCGTCTGTATGTATCTTCTGCTTAATTATTATAATATCGAAAAAACCTTAAATTTTTAATTTTGATAACTTTAAAAAATGATATAGAGGTTATTGTCAAAAAATTTGTTTAAAAAAACTGAAGATTGTAGACCGGTTAACAGCGACATTATTCGTTAAACAAATTTAGTATCAAATCACGGGGTTTGTATTATGGATTTCAAATAATACAAAAATAAAAGAAATTATAATAATAATAAAAGCAATTGGACCGATTAATTGAGACATTTTCTCTTCAGCGAATATTATACCTATTAACCGGTTTATTTTTAGGGAATTGTGAAAATATATTAGCATTAAAGAACCGGAGTTTATTTTTCACGGGCTTAGTAACTACTGATTGGGTTTATTGATTAAAATTCTTAGAAAAGAAAAGCATCATGTAACTTAAGGTGATATATAGTATATTACGATACGAGCGCGCAAAGGGATGACCTACGCGTGCACGAGTTTCGTACACTATTTTTCCAAAATAGCTGCGCAAAGATCGTACACACTGATTTTCGTGCACAATGTGCTCTTTTTCTGCAAGCAATGTGAGCATATGGCATTGAATTCATTCAGCGTGCGGCACAATGTTTTGTTTATGTTTTTGTGTCTGGGAAAGAAATCTTCGACTCGTGTAACGTTTACGCCCGAACGATGCGCGGGTGTAATGTTACACGAGACGAGGATTTTTTCCCGCACGCTCATTAGCGAGCGGGAAAAGGGTACTTTGCGCACGCAAATCCATGTTTAAAAACGATCTTTGTGCATGCCGTGTAGAAAACACACAAACGCCGAAAAAAAGAATTATTATAAAAAATCATAAAAATAAATATTAATCAGTACAAATTTGTATACTAATATTTGGAGATATTACATCTAGTTTTGCCATGCTGAATCCTCATTTGCTTGTACACGCAAAGAAGTATTCATGCAGGGTAGCGCTGCGCGTCAGCAGCGGAGTAGATGTAATTTGCGAAATAAAATACGCTGCGTGCGCCGCGCGACGTCGCCGTGTTTTTTTCTGTCGCGTACTGCGACGGACCTGTCGTGCACGGGATTTTCAATGCATGTGGCTCGCCTGTCCACGTTTGACACGTCGATAGCGATTTTTTAATCAAATATCCATAAGTAATAGTTGATCTTAATGTAAAATTGTCCGTAGATCACGAATATGGCCATAAAAAATCTGTAAATGGTATGCCCAAAAAATACGGACAATTTAAGGTTAAAAAATGACTCCTTTTTTAGTTTTCGTTGAATAGCTCGGTTAGATCATATCATAGAAAAAAAAAA
>JAZHPH010000495.1:0-54595 GCA_037356405.1 Nasonia oneida | reverse complement strand
TTCCTCGCGCTCACCCCTCTCGAATATGCGTTTACTTCATCCGCGATTAAGCTACGCAGCATAAGCACTCACGACGCCTCCGCGGGCTCGCGTGCTCAAGGACGTACAGCATACTGCGCTACGGGCCAGGCTTAGTATAGCCTTCAAGAAGCCTGCTACGAGCTGCTGCATCAATTCCTCTCTATACTCTTTAGATCAGTATACTCGTTACTGATCCTTTATACACGGTAGTAAGCACCGTTATATTTGGCGCCCATACGTTTCGGGACTATTTAATTGTAGAATAATTGAATAGTTGAATTATTCAATTGTAACAGTAACTGCGTAGTTTTCGCGAGCGCGAGAGGAATTTTCGAGAGCGAGCGCGTGTGTTTACACTCGCGAGAGTCAGGTAGCGGCGAAACGTAAACAGGGAGAACACTTTCCAGCGCTCTAAAATTTTATCGTTGTGATAATTTAAGCGTGGAATTTTATAATATTTGAAATTCGAATTTTCGACTGTACTACGGCCCGGAATATTCCGCCGAGCAGCCGTACATTATGTGTATTGCCGTCGCGCTTGATACGGCTACGGCAAACGGCGTGTGCTACAGAGCTTATATATAATTCTGTCACTATTACGTTTAATCGTTTATATTAATTTTGTTTATTTATTTAACTGTTTAAAATTAATTGACCCTCGTTATATTTGTTGCATTTTGTGCGTGCGTTCCCTTGTCACGTTCAACTGTACCCTCGACAAATCAATCCAAATTTTTTTTTTAGAAAATTATGAATTGCGTGAACATTTTTTTTTAATTGCATTGGAATTTTTTTTTTTAATCGACTTGAAAATTTTTTAATTTCGAATTAAAAAAAAAATGTTATTTAAAAACGTTAAGAAGCATTAAAATGAATTCGAAAAATGGCGTCAAGTTGGACTATCGCTGATTTGACGATTTTTAAAGAAAACGTAGATGTTAGAATACGTGACTGGATTCAGAATTTGTCGAGTATAGAAGTGGACGATGCGTTAGAACACTTAGAATTACATACAAACGGTACGCTATTTGAGCGAGCGAATAGACTGTTAAGAAGACTCCATGGCAACTACAGCGCCGAAGATTTTAAAATAGATAGCAATTCAGAAGAAGATATAGCTAGAAGAGATGATTTATGCTTGACCTTCGTACAGTCACCAAGCTTCCCAGAAGAATTGAGAAATGACGTCCTTGCAGTAATTGAGGCAGAGGATGAACTTGAAAATGGCCTGCAAGAAAACGCGCAGCTACCGTCAAGCTCGCCACATGATAACCAACAGGCTAGGGACAGGTCACTTACAATGACTATCAACTCAAGCCAACAAACACGCAGGGAAGCTGACTTAATAAACTTGGAAACGCCACGAGGGCCGACGCTCCATAGCTCTGCACCAGCGCACGTTGATACCACAGCAGTTACTACTACAATTACATCAGTGCATACAGGCGCACATTATAGCAGATCAGCTGGCGCACAAGTTAAGCTAACCTCCACAACGCCGCAGGGCATATCCAAGACAAGTCAAAATATGGATCCGCCTTTAGTTCGCACAGTTTTGCCAAGCGGTGAGGTCCAATTCATCCAGGTGGCGGTAGCTACTGAACTACGAAGAGCTTGGATATCGGAGGCTGAACTGCAGAAAAATCAATTGGAGATGAATAATTACATCTCCGAGGAAGCAGAAATAGCCCAGACTCAATCATCAAAAATTGTTGACTTAGAAAATATAATACAAGATCTTCAACAACAGCTAAAGAATGTAGTCTCTAATGCGCAACAACATGTAGCTGAAGATGCGCTACGCAATAGAGCAAACCGTAGCGCGAAAAGCGTCCAATTTCAAGATACGTTTGACTTAATTATTACGATATCTCGGGTCAAAACAGTGAGCAAAATTTAAACGAAATAAAACCTCTAAACGCACACGCCCCGATATTTCACTCCACAGCTAAGGGTTATTGCTTGAATGCTCCTACAGTAACACGTGCATTCCTACCTAGGTTCTCTCCCACAGGCGCTCAGCAGCATTCTAACGTCTGCTTACCGGCCGCATCCGTCTCTAGTTAGCCCGTACGCTCGAGCTGGGACGGGGGGGTTTGGCCTAAGCCGAGCAAGAATTCGCTCTCGCAGTTGAATCCTCGTGCGACTTACTCGAGTACGGGAGTTGCGCCATACGACACCTGGTATAATTCGGACACCGTTCGTCCGAGAACCAAAAATCTTGGTAAAACTGTTCGAGAATGGAGGTTAAAATTCTCAGGCGACAAAGGAGTGAGTATCGAGGAATTTTTGGAGCAAGTCGAGGAGAATAGACGCTTAGATAATATTCCCGACGAGGAGCTTTTAGACTCCATGGTCCTCATGTTCGAGAAACCTGCACTATTCTGGTATCGTACTTTGAGACCTTCGTGGCAAACGTACCAAGATTTCAAGAGAGCTGCTCTCAATAATTATAGCAGGACGAAAATGAATAAGCGAAGTCTGGTGGCCGAAGCTCATCTACGCACATAAGGTGCAGACGAGCCAGTGAGAGACTATATAGTCTCTCTTCTCACGGTTTTAAGCCGATTTGACCAGCCATGGGATCCGCAGGACCAAGTAAATCTAGCCATCGACAATATGCTCCCGAAGCTTAAAAAGAAGATGAAGATTTACCGGGGAAGACTTACCAATGCTCAAGAACTCCTCGACAAAGCTCAAGAAGCAGAAGACGACGAAGACGGCCAGTGGAGGCCGCCGCCTCCAGCCGAGCAGAGCATGCTGCCGGAAACAGCTTATAGGCCTGCTAATAAAGCCGCCAAAGCCAAGCCGGCCAGCGTTGCCTCGTTGGACGCGAAGTTATCGTCTCTGACAGAAGAAGATCTGGAGAAGCATTTTGAGAAGTTTTTCCGGAAGAAGACCCAAGAGCTAAGCTCTCCCAGCCGAAACACGTCAAGCGCAAGGAAAAATTCTCCACAAAAGGAATCTTCCTCGACCGAAGAGGAAACGCCACCTAAACAAGGAACTGATAAAAATAGGGACAAACCGGCAGGACCTGAAGGCAATAGAATTCTCTGCTGGAATTGCAGCTGGCCAGGGTACACTAAGTTCTCCTGCCCAGAATGTGCAAAAGAATTATCATAAACGAGAAAGAGAGCGAGTAGACAAGGTCCCTACCGCTCTAGAGGATCCGCGGTCCTTCAACACTAAAAGCGTAACAGGTGTAGCGCAAACACTACACGGCACGGCGAGTGACTTATCGCTAGCCACGAGTAGCTCGGCCGATGTGGAGGCGTCTTGCGATGGAGGTACTGTAGCTAGCGCTTTAGTAGAGAATTACCCACGGTGGTGGCTAGCCGTAGGGGTTGGCCAATACAAATTAAAAGGACTCTACGACACTGGAGCCTCGCGCACAGTCCTCGGCCCCATAGGCATATCGCTCGCTGCTTCATTAAATTTGCGAGTACGACCTCATGTGGGCCCCGGGGCTAGAGCAGTCGACGGTCATTACGTCCCCATAGTGGGTAGCGTCAGATTGCCCTTCACTGTAGAAGGGATAACTCATTCAATCGATGTTCTTATTTTGAACGAAGTCGATACTCAATGCACCTTGGGTGCAGACTTCGTTCGCGCATTTTCGGCGATGCTTGACCCAGTAGCAAATAAGCTACTGCTCCAAGGCACAGATGTGGAGATACCGGCCGTTCCATCGTCTATGCGTGCTGAGGAGCTTTTGTCGCTCGCCTTTCTCGGAATTGAAGTAATTACCGATGAGCAACGCTTAGAAATCGATGATCTAATGAAAGAATTGATACCCGATCCTTCCTGTGAGCAACTAGGCTGCACAGATTGGATTCATCATGATATTGACGTTGGCAGTGCTCGCCCAATTAAACAGCGGTATTACCCTGTTTCGAAAATTTTAGAGGACGAGATGCATGAGCAAGTGCACAAGATGCTCCATGCCGGAATAATTAGGAGGTCCCGAAGTAATTGGTACAGTCCAGTGGTTATGGTACGGAAGTCCGACGGCAGCTTTCGCTTCTGAGTCGACTACCATAAGGTTAATGCTGTGTCAAAAATAGCTGCGTACCCGCTTCCTTATATGGACATGATACGGCGGAAAATACAGCACGCTAGATATATAACGGCGTTGGGCTGCTCAGGAGCATTTTTACAAATACCTCTTACCGAGCGATCCATCCCGATCACAGCCTTCACCATACCTGGACTTGGTTTGTTTGAATTCGTCAGGATGCCATACGGCCTTGCAGGAGGGCCGGCTACATTTCAGATGTTGGCTGACAGATTGATCACCCAGAAATGGAGCCACATGCTTTCGCATATCTAGACGACATTATTATTGCGATAGATACTTTCTCAGATCATATAAAGTGGCTGACTTTGATCCTGAAGCGGATAAATGAAGCTGGTCTGACAATAAATCGCAAAAAGTCTAAAATTTGCATGTCCGAAGTGCGGTATCTCGGTGTGCTTGTGAATCGCGAGGGCTGTCGCCCCGATCCCGAACGACTTCAACCTATTGTTGAGTACCCGGCTCCCAAGAATTTAAAGCAGTTGCGCAGATTTCTCGGGATGGTCTCGTGGTACCGAAAATTTTTAGAAGATTTTGCCACACTATGTGAACCGCTCACTGCGCTTACCCGCAAGAATGTTAAATACGAGTGGAAAGATGAACAATGGGCAGCTTTTGAACAAGTAAAAGCTTTAATTGCGACCGCCCCAGTTTTAGCAAGGCCTGACTTCAGCGCTCTATTCATCATCGATTGTGATGCCAGCGATACAGGGCTTGGTAGCGTTCTCTTGCAGCGCATTGACGGCGAGGATCGCGTGCTCTGCTTTGCGAGCCGCGTCTTGTCTGCTACAGAGCGAAGGCTATCGGTGACTGAGAGGGAATGTCTCAGCGTAATTTGGTCCATCGAGAAATTCCGACCTTACATTGAGGGTTACCATTTCACTGTAGTAACGGATCACCATAGCTTAGTGTGGCTTCAAAATTTAAAACATCCGAATGGAAAATTAGGTCGTTGGTCTCTGCGTCTTCAGTCATATGATTTCGATATTGTGCACCGTAAAGGGAAGGACAATGTTGTCCCCGACGCACTTTCTCGCATGTATGAGACCGACGAGGAAGAAACAGCTGTAATAGCATCTCTCTCCGTGGATGAGTCTATCAAGGACCCCTGGTACTTGAAAAAGGCGAAGCAATTCGTCGAAGACCCTACGGCACATCCCTTTTGGAAGATCACCGGCGGACGGCTTTACCATTACCGCCCTGATCCGACAGTAGATGACTTACTGGGACAAGATGAAGATACTTGGAAGCTCGTAGTACCTCGTGAACAGTGCAAGAGGATCCTTGCAGAGTGCCACGATGAGCCTGTCTCCGGACATCTCGGAAGATTTAAGACTCGTCAGAGGGTGGCGCTCCGGTACTACTGGCCAAATATGTACAAAGACACAGCTCATTTCGTACGAAATTGCCAAATTTACCAGCAAGTCAAGGTTGAGCAACTTGCTCCCGCAGGACTCATGGGCAAACACTTGGTTACACGCCCTTAGGAGATGGGACCTTTCCCAAAGTCCCCCCGAGGTCATGAACACCTATTAATTTTCATCGATTTATTTACGAGATGGATAGAATGCATCCCTATTAAAAAGGCGAATGCAAAAACCATCAAGCGAGAACTGAATCTGCGAATTTTCTTGAGATTCGGGATTCCCGATCGATTTTTGTCAGATAATGGCACTCCATTTAAAAACAAGCTTGTCGACAACATTTTAGAAACACATGGAGTGTACCACGGCACCAGTGCTCCCTATTCGCCTAAATCCAACCCGACCGAGCGTGTGAATCGCACTATCAAGACCATGATTGCCGCGTTCATCGAAACCAAGCTTACTACTTGGGACGAGCACATTCCAGAATTGCGTTTGCGTACAACACTGCTATTCACGAAGCGACTCGCTCTAGCCCAGCGTTCCTCAATTATGGAAGAAATCCCGAGCCGCCGTGCACCACACAAAGAGAAATAGAGCAAGCCACCAGGCAAAGCTTGTGACCCTATGGATGGCCCTCGCGGAGATCTGCGATTCGTTAGGTACTGACAGGTGTGTAATTTGACAGGCGTGTCAAGGACAAAGAACTGTCCTAACTACTTCCTGCACACCAAGTTCCAGAGCGGAGAGTTTCAGCGCTACCGCTACTAAGAGCATCTACTCAGAAGATAGATTATCACACCTCTTGTCAAGCTTCGCAGCATACACAATCGGAAGACTGATCTCATTATAAATTTTTTTTTTGTTATTCGCTCGCTGCTAGGAAACATAATAATTATTGTACGGCACCGATGCGTTTAACTTTAGTTCATTTTATTATGTTTTCCTTAGTTCGACAAGAGAGACAAAGAGACAAATAGCTCTTAAACAGGTCTAGTGTACCTTATTATTACTTTTCTTAGATGTTCAATAAATAAATATTTTCCTATTCTCATAAACATGACATTTTAATCCTACATATTCGAGAGAGACTAGTTGATCGAGTTGGTACCCCGTGCTACCAACGTCTGGGGGTGGGGCATATAACGAGCTGACTATCGTACTCTCGTTATGTCTCTCTCCCTCAGTACAACACATGTATATACATATGTATAAATATATATATTGTACATTCTTTCAGCGGCAAGGTAAGTGAGAGAGCAGAAGACCCAGCGTGCGAACAGAGAGAGAGAGAGAGAGAGAGAGAGAGAGAGAGAGCCACGCGCGTGCCGCGAGAGGGAGAGTGGGAGAAAGCCCACGCTGGTCTCGCCGCCGCGTCCCGCACGAGATAAGTACGATTCGTTCCGCCGAAGAGTACAGTCGAACGGTTTCACTTTTTCTTCCTTGGATCGGGAACCCTCGTGGACTTTGCGTGCGAGAAACCCGCGAGATTGCCTCTAGCGAGCTGTGTCCTTGTGTGTCGCCGGTGTTAGCGCTCTGAGTGCAACTTCACGCCGCGTGTTCGTTACGAGCTGAGCGATTGCTGCCGCTCGTCTTCCCGCCGTAGCCGGACGCACACTCAAGGCCACGAGGCATCTACTCTGCTGCGCAGCGAAGGCACCGGTCACCCGCTTGCGCCGTTCAAGACGAGCCACGAGGCAACCGAGCGAGACAGCACGGAAGTGAATGTAAGTACCTGCTCGATCGCTGATCTCTCTCTCTCTCTTTCTGTATTAGGCTTCGCTTTGTCTCTCTCTTGCTTTGTGCCGCTACTGTATTTGGCTAGTTTTATAATACACGAACATAATTCTAAACTCCACCTACTTATTGTGATTTCACGCCTGACTCTCTGCCTTTTCCTCGCGCTCACCCCTCTCGAATATGCGTTTACTTCATCCGCGATGAAGCTACGCAGCATAAGCCGCACGACGCCTCCGCGGGCTCACGTGCTCAAGGACGAGCACGTACAGCATACTGCGCTACGGGCCAGGCTTCGTATAGCCTTCAAGAAGCCTGCTACGAGCTGCTGCATCAATTCCTCTCGATACTCTTTAGATCAGTATACTCGTTACTGATCCTTTATACACGGTAGTAAGCACCGTTATAATTTGTAAGATATACAATGTAAATTTTATAAAAATAAAAATCTTTTCTAAAAGTATATAATTAATACGATAAATAGTAATTATATATTTTGTTTCTTGTCCTTTATTTTCTCTGAAAAAATAAATAAATTTATTTAAAAGAATATTTATATAATAAATTCATTAGTATTTTTAAAATTACTTTCTAATAAGTTTTGTTACGATGACTTTTGTCTGACATGGAATAACTAAGATTTTGTAAAATGAATGTGATGCATTATGTTTGCTATTTTAATAATATATTTTATATAAAGTTCTTTATTATTCAGTACTTCTTTTGGAAAAGATTCATCACATTTTTGTTTTCGAAGCTTCAATATGTATTTTGTCATATTGTATTGTCATATTATTGGGAATTTCATCTAGCAGTGAAAATTGTTGTATTACACCATCAGAATTTTTTTCATAAATTAGTATTTCAGAATTTAAATTTTCTAATTGTTCTTGGTCCCATGTTAACATTGAATTGAATAGATATTGATCATATTCTTGTTCAGATCTAAGGTATTCTTCTAGTTCATAATTAAGTTGCGAATCAAAATCATTTTCGTTTTCTACATCATCAATTTCATCCCATTCTTTTTGATACTGCTCTGTTAGGGTAATAATAACTTTACCGAACTAACAAAGTAATTGTGTATGAATAAATGGATACTAGCTTACTCTCCCATACGGGGGAGGTCAGTACTTCGTACTGATTGTCGGGGCGAAGCTGGTTGCGTGATAATAAAACACCAAGGAAAATCAAATTATTAATGAGAACGATTTACTTGTATTTGTTGACGGGTATGATCCAAAGGTTGACAATGAAACTCTACGACAAAGTAATCTCTTACACTCAATTATTTCCAAAACTCGTTTATTTGTTTCTTGAGACTTCAAATAATTTTCAATGGGAACAAAACACAATTTCAATACATGATAATCAAGACGAAATCACAACTAAACTTAAACTCCAAATTAAAGACTCAGAAATATATGTATAACTCTATAATCGTACTCTTGAATAAGCGTCCTTACTCTTGGATCGCATACACAGGAATGAATAATCGGGGGAGGCGAAGCTTGAAGAAAACGTCATAGCTTTCTCCCACGCAGGGTACTTACTTCTCCTCTCTTCGCACTTCAGCCTAGCCGCGATCTCTTTCTTACTTATTAGGCCTTATGGGCCTAAGCTACGGTAAACGGCTAAACTGCAGCGTCGACTGTGCACGCGCGCTTCCAGCCGAGGGAGGAGAAGTTTTGTTTTGGTTTAGGGTTACTTTTCGCGCTCGTTAAGTGCCGAAGTTTCTGGATTTTTCCTGCTGTCTTTGTTTCATTTAATTTAATATTTCTGAATATTCATCCAGAAACTTCGTCACTTAACATGCTCCCTGTCAAATATATATTTAAACTATTTGCATAATATACAAACACACCCTTGTATAAAATTAAGGCTTTATTGCCCAGAGAATCTGGTAAATTTTCTTTTCCTAATAATAAGTTCGGCGGGTAGAATTTATGATTTTGCCCAAAAAATTATCATACAGGCGACGGTGCTCGGGCAGAATCTGCTAAAATTTTTGTCAAGGTTAGAAGGTTAGAATAAGCACACATTGATTTGCATACAACTCGATAAATCCCCTACTCAAAAATCTCAAAGATCTTAAATCCAACTAAATATCCAAATAAATATTCTGCTCTACTGACTGTTGAAATTCCTTAAATAGTTATAATTCAATTTGTTATAATTTAAAATTAGTTCTTAAATAGTAAAAAAAAAAAACAAATAACTTACTAGAAATTATGGTGTATTTTCTATCAGCAGAAGTTGATTTTAAAAATTTATTAAAGCTGTTAAACGATGGCTAACGTATCATTCGCTAATATTAAAATAAATGCTACTTTCTATTTACTTAACTTACAGTGTATGTGCAAGTATTGTTACATTTCGCGGGCATTGTTACAAATACGTTCCCGCTGTGAGAATCAATCAAAGATAAGTACCTGTATTTACCTATCAATATACGGATACCTGTGGTACTGCAAATTTTACGCATAAATTTATTCAAAATTGTAAAATTATGATTATTTCCCACCTGTATGCAATCAATTTTAAGAAAAATGATGGGAAATTTTGAATTTGTTTACAGACATATATGCGGGATATTTTATAAACAGAACTTGTTAATAATGGTTAAAACAATTAATACTCTGTTCTCGCATTACAATGACTAAAGGAATCAATGTCCGCATATCAGCTAATAATGACTAAAGGATTCAATGTCCGCACATCAGGTAATAATGACTAAAGGAATCAATGTCCGCACATCAGCTAATAATGATTAAAGGAATCAATGTCCTGTTGCCGCACATAAGCTTATAATGATTAAAAGAATCAATTTCCTGTTTTCACACTAGTTAATTAAGTTTGTTGTAAATGTTAGTAAAAATGATTTTAGGTTAATCTGTATGTTATTTTCACAATGATAGTCCGATTATCTACTAATACTTTTAGTTATAAATAATTATAAAACAAAATAAACATTTATTTTATAACAAAAATCTGTTATCATAACAATAGTTTAAAATAATGTATGTACTTAATATATTAACTTACATATTACTGCTATCTTAATAAGATAAAATTTGTAGTTAATTAATCAAACTAAGGTAAATCAATCAGAGTAATAAAAAGGTTGTTTATGATCTGGTATCTATAACATGTATATATATATATATATATATATATATATATATGTGTGTGAGCGAGTGTGTATACATTCATACATAGATAGCGGCTTATTGTAGAATCAGCTTAGTAGCTACGGAATTGTTTTTCATGCATACGTAGCCTAATGTTGACATACTAATGTTATGCTACAGGTTTCTTCTGCTTTTAATAAAAAATATAAAATGTATTCAAGAAAACGTCATACAAAGATTGCTAAAAAACGATCTCTTAAAGAAAAAAACGTCCAAAAGTCTGTAATGGGAATTATAAAAAAAAAGTTCTTCCGCTTATAAATTATCTTCTGTTTACTATCCAGAAGTCAGTTTTGAAGGTTATAGGATTTTTGATATAAGACTTCTTTTTACAATTCTTGAAAATAATTTAGTGTGTAAATGTGGTGGAAATATCAAAATGTATGAAGAAAGTTGTAGTGGATTAGGTAGAAAGTATAGTATTTCTTGTGATAAGTGTAAACATGATACTTTTTTTTTAATTGCAAGAAAATTGGTAAAAAATCAAATATTTATTAACTAAACAGACGTAGTGTTCTTGCCATGATAATAGTTGGGGTGGCCTTGAAAGCCTTAGAAGATTTTGTGGAGTGATGGATTTTCCTGCTCCAGTGCAAAACTCAAGTTTTACTAAAATCAGAAAACAGCTATTAAACGTTACCTGTAATGTTGCTCATAAATTCATGACTGATGCCGTTGAAGATGAAATCAAACTTACTTAGAATTCAAGCCAAAAAACTGTTGAACTTGATGATTCCAATCAAGAATCTATTCGTCGATTAAGTATCGAACATTTAGAACAGGAAGATATGTCAGAGAATGAACCGGAGTTGACAAATACTCCAGACAAAGTTGTAGCTTGTACGCGAAACATAGGTGTTTAAGGTGATGGTACATGGCAGCGTTGAGGTCATAGATCTTACAATGGTGTTTTTACAATTATTGGACGAGAAAATGGAAAAATCATTGATATTGAAGTGCTTTCCTCATACTGTTTACAGTGCAATATATAATTTATAAAATTCATGGATCTGAAGGGACTCCAGAATGGCAAGAATGGTTTAGTGCGCACTTACCATCGTGCACTAAAAATCATATTGGCTCATCCGGATCAATGGAATCTTCAGCCATTGTGGATATTTTCTGTCGCTCAGTAGAAAAGTAAGATGTAAAATACGCATCTTACTTGGGCGATGGAGATTCTTCAACATTCTCAAAAATGTTGGAAGCAAAGCCGTATGGTAATCATGTAGTAGCTACGAAGAAAGAGTGTTGTGGTCACGTACAGAAACGTTTTGGCAAGCAACTCAGAACATTAAAAGAAGAAATTAAATCAAAGATTCTTTCCGATAAAAAGAAAATTGGTGGAAAATGACGCTTGACAGATAAACTAATAGACGAACTACAAACATATTATGGAAATGCTATCAGAGGAAATTCTGATTCTTTAGAAGACATGACCAGAGCAATTTGGACCATTTTTTTCATAAAGGTTCGACTGATGAAAATCCCCAACATATGTACTGTCCTACTGGATCCGGATCTTGGTGCAAATATCAAAAGGCATTATCAGAAGGTAAAGAACAAGATTATGTCCATCCTTCAGCAACAACAAAAGCAATTTTAGATGAAATTGAAGATGTGTTTAAAAAACTGTCTGAGTCGGAGCTTCTTAGAAAATGTTTAGGTGGGCAGACGCAGAATACTAACGAGTCCTTCAATAATGTTTTATGGAACATCGCACCAAAGACTGATTTTGTTGGACTTGAAACATTAGAAATATCAGTATATATAGCGTGCATTATGTTTTCGACTGGCTGGAAAGGATTATTATTTCTCATGTCTAACCTTGATATTGAACCTGGCTAAAATGCATTATCTGCTGCAGTGATGAAGGACCAATTACGTATCAAGGAAGCTGAAAAACAAACAGAAATGAATTCAAAAGAAGCACGAAGATTGAGAAGGCAATTGAATATTCCCACTGCTGATAATGAATATGTCAGTGGCGAATACTGAAATTTTATTTTAATTGTAAGTGGCATGTATAAAAAGCACAAATACATTTAAAATTTTTTAATTGTAATTTTTTATTCTAAGATTATATATTGTGTTTACAGATTTGGCTTGGCGTGTTCAGAGGTCTAATAAGTATTGAGACGCAGTCAGATAATTAAAAGTATTATGAGAAGTTATCAAAAAAGTATTGAACTATACCAGTCGCTATTAGTAGTCTCAGTCAGTGATGAACACAAAAGTTTGCAGTGTAAAAAAGTGAATAATGTGATATATATTGAACAAAAATCTAATATTAAAAGAAAATAGTGAAAATACTTATAACTCTGATATTTAATGTTATTTGACAAAAGTTAATATTGAGAGGATTAAGTATTATTCACTGACCGCAAGATTCAAGCGTATTGAAGCATCGTGTTACAACAAATCAATGGTTATTTTGTTCGTTATGAGTGTTCTCACGGTCCGAGTGTGGGATTTTGATAAAGAAGCTAACTTTAAGAAATGTTATGGAACGATAGTCAAAATTTTCAATAAAATCAAGAAAAATACAAAAATTTTGACTTTCATTCCATAAAACTTTTTACGGCTAGCTGTTTTTTTAAAATCCCACACTCGGACCATGAAAACACTCACAACAAACAAAATAACTATTGATTTGTTTTAATATGATGCTCCAGTGCTTTTGAATCTTGCGGTCAGTAAAAAACAGCATGCTTATTAGCATAGCTATTTTTGAGCAAATAAGACCATAAAATAATATTTAAAACTGTTTTTTTTCGTTTTTACTATATATAACATATATTATAATGTATTTTAAACATCTATCAGTTTATTCTTTTATTTTTTTTTTAAATATGACAGCATAACAAACATTATTTTAAGGTGGTCCCCTTAAAAATATGTGTGATTATCGAAATGCCAAGGGAAGGTTTGCGAGTACCCATCCTGACAAGAAGTACTTTCGAGGAAGAGGCAAGAAGAGTCCAAAAAGATTTCTAGGAGCAACATGCGAGGATGAACCTGCCAACAGGACAAGACATTCAAGTTCAGCAAGATAGATACAAACTCCAGCAGCGAAAGGAACCTCTGTGGTCAGGAATAGATTGATTGATATAAACATTCTTTTTTCTGCTCTCGAGGAACTTTTGATTTGCAAACAATGTTATGATTAACTTAAACTTGGCGAATCTAAAGCTCAAGGATTAGGATTCAAGATTGAAGTAGTGTGCATTGAGTGTGGTCAGCTGGCAGCTATCAAGTCATGAAGAAAAGTTGGCGTCTAGAACCATACTTGGGAGAACAACAGAAGAGCAGTGGCTACTTTTCGTGTTCTTGGACTTGGACACGCTGGTCTATCAACATTTTGTGGGTTGATTGACTGCTTTAAGCCCATGGCTCGGTCTGCATATGATACAATCAACGAACAATTTAGTGAAGTATGTGAGAAAGTTACCAAGGACTCTATGAAGACTGTAGTGTTAGAAGAAAAAGCCACTACAGAGACTGCAGCACCCGGATCAAATATTTGGAGGTTAGACTGGTAAATTTTGCAGTTTTAACTTGAAGATTCTGCACAATGACCAAGATAAAAGAATAGTATAAAGTGTTATTATTATCAAGGATAAAATAACGTTTTTATCACATTTTTATCTACTACCCCTGCGGTAGCTATTGTAAAGACCGTACTTGATATAAGGACGGGCTGCGCGAGTCTACAAATAATTAATTAAATCAAAAGGAACTAGCCTTCAGCTCGAGAGCCTTAGGTCACTAAAGTTACACGCGCACTGAAAGATCTGAATATGTCCCACGCTTCTCGTCTGTAATGTACCACGTTTATACTCTTAAATTATATATTTGTACATTCTGCGAACCAACAACCGCGTGAGCACATACAGAGTGCATACGACTACGACATTGCACAACTGAGCGCCGAAAATCGAAGCGAGTGCTCTGCCCTCTGTGTCAGCACTCCTCGTGCGCGTGAAAGACGACTGCAAGGCGTACGCGTCGATGCTTTGTGGCAAATGCTGATTGGACTACCGCAATCTTTCTCATCTCAATTTCATAACTGCGTTAATCGGTACCGAGGCTTTAAAAACCCCGGAGCCGATCCACGCAGTGCCTTTTTGCGTAGTGACTTTACTAACTGGCGGCTACAACTGATTCTAAGGTGAAGCGGCGGTGTTTGCTAGTATTTGGAGCGTGCTAAATCCGTGTAACACCTTGGTAGCATGCTAAATCCGTCCCTTGGCATAGCATACACCGGAGAGTCCTTTGAATACAGATCAGTGCCACAGAGAGAAGTATAAGCTAAGGACCGTCGAGTGGAATCTTCGGAGTTAGCAAGAGCAGTTGACCATTCTTATTTTAAATTGTCACGTGAACGTGTGTAGATAATACAGTCAGCATCTGCCACGAAGGGTGATTAGAACCATGTAAAGTGCGCAGGATTATAATAATAGTAAGTTGTTAAGATAAATCATAGGTACTTTACAATTAATAAATAAATAAGACTAAACTTACTAAATACTACTGTAAACGACAAAATCCTAAGCTAAATATAGCGAAACTCAATCAACTCTGTAAACTGAACGTCTGTGAAGTGCTCTGGGCCAATAAAAACATAACAATCAATATAAATAAAACCCTTGTGTACAAAATTGATAATAATAACTAAACCTCAATCAAAATAAATAAATTCAAATCAGCTTGCCAGAAAGTGGCAGTGGATGAGGTGTTTTTGATGTGTGATGGCAGGTTATAGGTACAGGTTATAGGTATAGCTATAGGTATGAGGCGCTGATATGGAATGAGTTCCTCAACGTCTCTGTCGCGAAAGCAGAAATTTCTAGAGGTGTCACCTCGCCCCTCACAGGCCGGAGTGTGACGCGGAAGTCAAAAAAGGCCAGTACGTATAATGGTACGACCGAGTTAAACATTTTACGTAGGAAACAAGCTGTGAAGTACTTCCTGCGTCCGGCAGTGGTTAGCCACTGCAGCTCCCGCTTGTACGGGGAGATGTGCTCATCCCTCCTTACACCATAGATGTACCGAATCCCTGTATTCACGAGTCTCTGTAATTTTAAGTCGAATTCCTGCGTCAGGTCACAGTATACAAGAGAACAGTAGTCGATGATTGGAAATAGGAATGCTTGCACAAGATGTTTGCGCAACCTGTTGCGCACCACTTGTGTAACGTGCTCTTTCCATGTGAGTTTAGAGTCAAGCACCAATCCCAGATTACACACAGAGGATTCAAAGCTGACCTGGACACCCCCGATATCAATGAAAGTGTTAGCTATTAGGGGAAGTAAATTTATGTAGTAGGGGGAGCCCAGGACAATTGCTTTGGTTTTACTAACATTGAGTTTAAGCCTATTTTGCGCAGCCCAGCCCATTATCCTCTCAGCATTAGCACTCATCTTGTTTGATAAAGAGTCGAGCTCTTCGAGGTGGCATTGGCTGTAAATTTGCAAATCATCCGCATAGATAAGATGGGAAACATCGGAGTCAAGGCAGAAACCAATGTCGTTGATGTACAATGCGAACAGCAAGGGACCTAAAACGGAGCCCTGCGGAATGCCGATGTTGAGACGCTGCGAAGAGGAGCGCTCGTTATTGTCACCAACGACGGCCTGCTCTCTCCTAGTGATATAGGAGGCAAACCAGCGGATGACCTGCTTAGAGAAGCCGAAGGTGGATAGCTTTCTCAGGAGCCGGACGTGACACACAGTGTCAAACGCCTTGCTGAAGTCAAAGAGGAGAAGTGTCACTTTCTTTTTGTTGGGATGGGAAGCATGATTCCCTCAAAGACAAGTTGAAAATGTGACTTAGTAGAGGAGCGAGAACTGGCAATGCCTTTGAAATTACAGCCTGAGGGATTCCGTTGCTTCCCCTGGCCTGAGTGTCGAAGTGCGATACTGCAGCCAACACATCCGATTCCGTTATGGTGCTGAATTCGAAATACTCCGGGAGGTCAAGACTTTCCAGGATGTGAAGATAATCCTCAACAGCAGGAGTTAACGGATCATTGGAGATCGAGCTGAAATAAAAACGTACATCTATTATACGTATAAATAAATACGTATATCAATTAATGAAGTAGAACGCCTGGTCCGCCAGTTTATAAGTACACAGGACCGGCTATAAAATCATAGAATAAAATAGAAATAAATTTTGAATACTAAAAAGTGTTTTTAAACTCTTTTAAATCTTCAATCCCTAACGAAAAAGAAAAATGAAAACAATTGAAAAAAAAACGTTATGAACTGCAGATGATAGCAGAAAAATGTCAAAATTGAGACACAGATAACAGTAATGTTTTGTTGTCTTCAGTTTTATTAAGTTTGCTAGATACTTCAGTTGGATCTATTTTTTTCCGGTGTAAAATTTTACAATTTAAAAAATAAATAAAAAATGAATGCAACAGACAGTAACTATTAATAAGTGAAGACAACAGTTTTTTCATAGTTCAAAGCAGTTTTTTTCATTCTATAATTGCTGTCTTCTACGTTCACTAGTTTGTTTTTAATCAAAACAGCTATCTTCGGATTTCTTCACAGTTTTCTTACCGTTTTTAAAAACATGCCTTTAATAACATATAAAAGAAAATTAACTTTTAAAAAGTAAAAAGTTAGGCTAGTTTGATATATTCTGCAACGAAATAACAGATAAAAAAGAATTGATCAATCAACCAAAGTCAAGTTTATTATATTTAATCATAATGAAGCAACAAAATTTGTTCGGCCAATAAAGGGCTTACTTAACTTAAAGTTAAATTATATACTAATCAATTAGGAAGAACTCTCAAGATACTTACTTCATAACTTGCCATGACTGTTTCATTGAACATATGGTGTTTTTATGATGTTCTAATACGTAAAGAGAAAATTTTAGTTGTTTACCAATAAACAAAATGAAATGGTTATGGCAAATTACGTAGTAAGTTTCTTGAGAGTTTTGAAGTGAATACTTCTATAGGCTTGCCGGGTTTATTTTATACATTTTACTGGGGACTGAATCGGCGAGCGGCGACCGTTATGACGTAAAATCATATTTCTATGCTTAACTATGATTTCCAATCGATATATTGCCAAGGAAGCAGCTTTTTCTACACTAAACAAGCATGTCTCAACAAAAATGCTTAAATCCGTTTGGGATTCTTCAGCCCAATTGTTCAGACCATGAAGTTGGCCGCGCACGGCTAGTGTTAAGACCGTGAATTTAGCCGCACATATTGCTTTCCCACATACTTATACAGACCAGTGGGTTTACTGATGTGATCACACATATACCGACCAGCGAGACTACGGATAGTGTTACTTTTTTTTTAAAGGCATTTTGTGTCTCCTGTCCATCATAACCTCAACTGTCATGTTTATGAGGCAGCTGTGATAACCCACTTAGTCCAAGTTTTGCTGAAAAGTGATAAAATAATTAACTAAATTTAAAATAATTAACTCGACTTTGGTTGATTGATCTAAGTTCTTATTTATCTATAATTTCATTGCGAAATATATCAAACTCGCCTAACCTTGTACTTTTTTAAAAGTCAATTTTTTATAGAGTTATAATAACTAGAGTTATGCATTGCTGGCAAAGAAAGCATCTAAGGCAACATGGGAAGAATCGACGCCTGCTGTACTACTGAAATTGATAAAGGGGCTAATACCAAAGCAGGCATCGGTAATGTTCCTGTAGCTGCTGGCGCCACTAGTGCAAATTCGAATTTTGTTGCGTTAAAATTTTAGAGACTGTTTCAGCTACTATCTAAAATTCAAAATAGATGTAGATTTAATATATTAAGTTACAACACAAGTAACAATAAGAGCAAAATGAATCAATAAATTTTTATAACAAACTTATGATACCTTAGCCAAGCTTTTATCCTGATTCTTATGTATCGATTCATTGCTCGTTCTCGAATTTGCAGTTTCCGTGGCCGATTTCTTTTTGTCCTCTTCTTATAAATATTAATGAATAACGTACCTTGTATACATTTTTTTATGTGTAAGAAGATCAATATTAATTTGACAGAGAGTTGAAAAAATTATTGTTTATCTTACCCTAAAGTTATATTGCTTTTGCCAACGTTTCTTGTTGTATTGTTCGTTCTTCTTGATATCTTTTTATACTGGTGTTGTTTTGTCACTGAACATGAAATTCTTGCGTAATGCCTGCTTTCGTAATGTCTGTTTTGCCATATTACGTATATTTCAAAATATGAAAAGAATTCTACTGAACAGTATTTTGCTAAATCCTTCCAATTGTAATATTAAATTGAATATGTACTTTTTCTTACGTTTTATAAATTATTATACAAAATAAAAAACCGCTGCCAATTCTTTGGCACGTAGCTTCCTTCAACATTATATATTGCTTAATATTAGAATTGTTTTTACTTCATATATAGTTCTATCAATTTTTTTTTTTTTTTTTTTGTTTGGTGGATACAATTATTTCGAATCAATTACATATACATAAATCTCTCTCTCCCTATCTTTCTTTTGCATAGCTCACACAGCTAATTGTTAAACTGATCTCTAAGAGACATCACCCTCCCTTTTTTATCTAACATCTTATATACTAACACTTAAATTTAATGCGATATTTGTTTTAATTATATTTAAATGATATCGTTTCCTCACCACCAAGCGGTAGATATCTCGGAGCGATTTTTTTGTAAGAAAATGTAACAGTTTTTCATATCTCAATCCACCAGATATACTAAATATATTAAGAAACCTTTCGAGCACACAAATTAACTTGAATAATGCCAGTATTGTCCAAGTTTTATTCACAAATGCCTATTTCACTTTCTTTAAATTTCTTGATCTTAACAACAATCACAACACAATTAGAATTTGAGGTTAGAACTGCAGAAAAGGATTATCTAAAGATTACGCATGGGCGAACGTTTTCCATGGCTCATTAAAATACACTAGGTGATATTAAGTATCTTAAACATCTTCGACTGATCAACTCCCTGAACTAGCACTTGAGAGCTCAGCTCAGCTCACATGCCGGCCAGCGATAAGAAATTGTTAGGACTATGTTTGAAGTCCACGGATTTGTTTTTCAAAAATTCGAGTATCCACAGTATACCCTCGGGTACTTCCGGTATACCCCTGGTATACCCCTGGGGCCGTATTCCACAAGCAGTTAGTGAGAGTGACAGTGAGATACTACTTTGGTGAGAACGATGACAATGAGAACAGTATGTGTAGATTCAATAGGCGGCTCTGACAGTGCTATCGTTCTCACCAAGCCAGTCTCATTCTCACTCTCACTAACTCCCTATGGAATACGGCCCCTGGTATACCTCCGGTATACCCCCGGTATATCCTCGGTATATTCGAAGATCATCGATGGCTTCGAGTACCGGAGGGCAGCCGTATACGCACCGCACAGCTGGCATTGCTGCCGCCGCTTGCGCATACTGACGCAAGATAGCAGTATATCTGAGGTAGTAGCCGCGAACGCCAATTGCCATTTACCCGCACGTTGAAGTTAAAATTACTTAACCCACCCGTCACTGGGGCCGTATTCCACAAGCAGTTAGTGAGAGTGACAGTAAGATAGTACTTCGGTAACAACGATGACAATGAGAACAGTATGTGTAAATTCAATAGGCGGCTCTCACTATGTGAGGCACTCACTATAGCTATGGTTTTCACCAAGCCTGTCTCATTCTCACTCTCACTAACTCCTTATAGAATATGGACCCAGGTGAGGACGCTAGAGATATAAGCGATACAGTTTTCAATTATGCAAAGTATACAGGGTGAGAAACAAAATTTTAAAGCTTAATATCTTTGAAACTAATTGGTATCATAAACAACCCAAAGAAAGGGATCGAGATGCTATATAATACTAACTAAATCCAAAATTTTTAATTGATTATTGCTTTTTTACTCCAGTTATCACGTCACGTAGAAAAAACGATTCATAGTATACAGGGTGAGAAAACAAAATTTTGAAGTTTAATATCTTTGAAACTAACTGGTTTTGTAAACAACCCAAACATAGGGATCGAAGTACTATATAATGCTATCTAAATCCAAAATTTGAACTTGATTAGTGCCTTTTTACTCCAGTTATCTCGTCACGTAGAAAAACGACTTTTTTCAGTTGTTGATGTTTTTCTCAGGATCTACCCCATGAAATGACTTAAAATTAAAGTGAAGTATAGTTCTAATAACTTTCAATAATCATGATTTTTTTAGAAAGATTCAAAATTTAGTTTTCGAGTTAAAACAATTTCAAAAATTTGCGCTTTATGGTGTGTAATAAAAAAACGACGAACGATAATATAAATTTTCTGCGGTAAAAAGATAGGTAATTTTATTCTCTTCTAGGTACATATTGAGCAATTTACTTTCATTAACTTTTCTAATAACTTTATTAGAAAACCTGAAATCTCAAAACTAAAAAATCGATATAAAAAAAAAACGGGTCAAAAAATGTAAAAACGGACTGTTATCCCGCTGAGTATTCGTAAAAACAAAGAAAATGAGACTTGGTGGATTGAAATCCACTGAGTAGAAGCTGAGCTAGAGGCGATACGAACATACACACACATACACACATCCATTTTTTTTTTTTTTTTAAGTGGCATTTCGAACTCGAAAGTTCATCGCCCCATCTACGCAAGCCTTCCACGTATCTCTATTTTGTGCCAACCCCATCCATTGCGCACCCTCCCTCCCGATTTCAGTTAAGTCCGTTTTTACGTTGTCCCCCCACCTGCGCCTAGGTCTACCTAGAGGTCGCGGTGTGCTTGGCTTTCCTTTCATTATACGCGCTGCCGTGCGATCGTCTCCCATTCTTGCCACGTGCCCTGCCCATCTTAGTCTACGCGATTTAATTATTCTGTTTATATTCGGTGACGAGTATAAATTGTGTAGCTCGTCATTGTGCAGTTTCCTCCACTCCCCGGTTTCTTCATCTTTCTTTGGCCCGTATATTTTCCGCAGAACCTTATTTTCGAACACCCTAAAACGGTTTTCTTCCGCTTTAGTTAGCGCCCAGGTTTCGCACCCGTACAAAATTACAGGTATTATTATAGTCCTATATATCCTTCCTTTTACATTTCTAGACAGCAGTTTTGATTTTAGTAATCTATTCACGGCGTAGAAGCAGGCATTACCCGAATGAAGTCTCTTGTTAATCTCGGCTTTAATTTCGTTTCGATCATTTATGGTTGTGCATAAATATCTGAATTCGCTAACCTTTTCGAAAGTATAATTTCCGACTATGAGATCACCCTCACCTTCGCAAATGCCCAGTTTGTCCATGATCATATATTTCGTTTTCGATTCGCTCACCTCTAGCCCCGTGTCCTCAGCCGCATTTATGAGAATTTCCGCATTTCTCGCTACCGCTGCACCGTTATCCCCCAGTATGTCCAAGTCATCCGCATATCCCAGAATTTGTGTTTTTCCGTTAAGGGTTGCACCTAGCCCGCTAGTCTGCATTTTTCTAACAACATACTCTAGCGTTAAGTTAAAGAGTACCGTAGAAAGACCGTCACCTTGTTTCAAACCGTCGCGTATCATGAATGATTCGGATACGTTACCGCCTACTCGGACCTTTCCCGTGCTTCCGTTCAGACATATTTGAATTAATTTTACGAGTTTTTTTTGGTACTCCGAGGAGCACAAGGATTTGATACATTTTGCTTCGTTTGATAGATTCGTACGCTTTTTTAAAGTCTATAAATAGTTGGTGTATTGTTTCGCAATGTTCCCATTTTTTCTTTAACAACTGTCTTATAGTAAACATTTGATCGCTCGTCGACCTGTTACGCCGGAATCCACACTGATACTCTCCTATTATATCTTCCGCGAAGGGCGTGAGTCTGGCCTGTATTACTTTTGATAGAACTTTGTAGCAGGTAGCTAAAAGTGAGATTCCCCGGTAGTTATTGCAATCTGTCTTATCTCCCTTTTTGAAAATCGGTATGATGATGGATTCTTTCCAGTTTTCCGGTATCGTTTCATTTTTCCAAATAGCACATACTAGTTCAAAAATTCTGAATGTAAGCGCGGTGCCTCCATATTTAAGTAGTTCAGCTGGTATAGAATCGTTTCCCGCGGCCTTATTGTTTTTTAGTTTTTTGATCGCGGCTTCTACTTCTTTGTAGGTCGGTTCTTCCATATGGAGTTCAGCAGTGTGAATTTCATCTCCCGTTTCCTCGCAGTTTTCATGTACGTTTAGTAACTTATCAAAATATCCTTTCCACAGCTTTAGCAGTTCATTTTCGCTTGTAACGAGATTCCCGCCCTCATCTTTCATTAATTGCGATCTACTCTGGAAACTCTTCCTAATAGCGTTGATTCCTTTGTACATCTCGCGCGGGTTATTTTCCTTACTGTTAGTTTCTATTTTTCTAATCTCGTACTTTTGGTACTCGCGCTTTTTCTTTCTGTAAATCACACCCACTTGCTTTCTTATTTCGTGGTACTCTTCTACGGTCCTATCGTTTCCATTGTGAACGCTGTCTACTTTAGCCTTTTTGCGCCTTTCAAACCAGAGTTCGTCAAACCATGGTTTGCTCTTTGGCTTTTTCTTTTTACCTAGCACTTTGTTCGCGGCCTCTTTTACCGTTCTTTCGATAGCCCCCCATAGACTGTTTGGTTACTCGGTTACTTATTTCTACTTGATACTGAATTCGCTCTACCCCGTTTCGTAGCTTTTCAATGTCGAAGGTTTCTACTTTGTTCGCCCGTTTACTATTTTGCCTGGCTACTAATTTGGCTCTTAATTTGGCCACTACTAGAAAATGATCCGAGTCGCAATCCGCCCCCTATAGGTTCTTACGTCAAGTACATTTGTGTGGCGCCTCTTATCGATAAGGAAGTGATCGATTTGATTTTGCGTGGCTCCGTCCGGCGATGTCCACGTTGCTTTGTGTATATCCTTGTGCTTAAAGCTCGTAGTTTTTACTATAACATCTTTTGCCGCCGCGAAATTTATGACTCTAATACCGTTATCGTTGCTGGTTTCGTGCAGACTTTCCTTGCCTATAGTGGGCCTAAACATTTCCTCTTTCCCTATTTTAGCGTTGAAATCCTCCACTACTATTTTGGTGTCGTAAGACGCGAATTGGTCGATTAATTGTTCTAAAGCTTCCTAATAAAGATCCTTTACCTCTTCCTCTTTGTCCTCCGTAGGACAATGTACGTTAATAACCACGTAATTGTACCACGCTCCTTCGATGATGATATACGAGAGTCTGTCGTTCACGAATTTGAAACTTTTAACAGCGTGTATAATTCTTTTGCTAACCAGAAATCCGGTACCTAAGGAGTGTCCGCTCGCGCCCCCGAATATAAAGGTGAAGTTATCTTTTGCTAAAATCCCGCTATCTTGCCACCGAGTTTCTTGTATTGCTACTAAATCTAATCGCTCGCCAGCTTCTTTTAAGATTTCCTGGTACGCGCCTGCTCTGTATAAACTGCGCACATTCCACGTTCCCACCTTTAAGTCCCTATTGGTTTTGGTTTGGTTTTGTTTTTTTTTGAGCCATGATAGTAAGTTAAACCCGCGCGTTTTGGATCCTGTTCCGATCGCAGGTGAGTTAACCGTTCTAGAGGTGATAACTCCCATACCTCTCTAGAACTAAGTATGAGAGCTTTCCGACTTTGATGAGGACGGAGTCAACTCATCGTCGGACACACTACGGAATCATTCTCGTATCCTAACGTCCCCCTGCAAGGCAGCGCGCCTTCGCTGGCTTCGTTACCGCGTAAGACCAGGTGGCGAATCATTCTACACATCCCCTTTCGGAGCAGTTGTCATCGCTCCCGCATCCTCCACGACAGCAGGATTTTTGTAATGTGTGCTAAAAGAGATAGAATAATAGACATAGTGTGGTAGAAAGAGAAAGTGAAAATAGGAAATATTGTTGACTGTTCGTTGTTGTGGTGGTGCTTGCGTAGTGTTTCTAGATGAATGCGTTCGCCAGTGTGGGCTCATCACATCCACGCCCGGGCCTATCCGCGGCTGCTTATTCGATTTATTCGCAGTTAACCTCCTTCTCAGGGGCTGTTCCTCTATCCGCAACCTGAGGACGCGCTGTGTAGTGGTGATAGGCACCCACCCGTCCGCTCTGGACGACTACGCCCAAGACCCGCTTAGGGTACCGGCGTTGCAACACACACACATCCATACCGACATTTTCTAACAATACTATTTTTCGACTTAAAATGCCTCAAAACATATTTCCTACATGTTTTTACACAAACTCCAAACATTACCATTACAAAGCTTCCTTAGGAAGGAAGCAAAATAAAAATCTCAGTTTGCAGCTTTGGCGCAATATTTTATTTATGAATATGTCTGTTCAATCTAATTTTAACGTATTAACTATTGTCGAAAATTTTAATAAACTTATAAGATGAATTTATATAATGTGTGTTGTTCATTGAAAAAAATACACAAAAAACTAAAATTTTAGAGCTTGTTCAATAAATGTTTTGCAGAAATTCTTATATTATTTGGAATATAATTTGTGCAACTCACGTGGCACGATTCTAATCAAAATATATAAGAATTTCTGCAAAATATTTATTGAACAAGCTCTAAAATTTTGTTAGAGTAATAATGTTATATTATTTGGAATATAATTTGTGCAACTCACGTGGCACGATTCTAATCAAAATATATAACAAATTTTGCAGGAACGCTATGTAAATAAATCTCAATGTCGTGCACTTGTTATAAAAAGAATTCTTTGGCATCGTATGAAAATATAGTGAAAATCTTACTCTCGGAAATTCGTATTAAAACATCAATTTGACAAATTATAATTCTAGCAAAGATTATTCAGTTTTACGGTGGCTCTTCAAACGGTTGCTATACATACTATGTATACTATAATCGTGCGCTTAATCGTGCGGCCCATGGCTAGATTTTCTCTAAGGCGCTTAAGTTGCGACCGTCGAAAAACTGACTGCGTCAGCTCAGCGCGAGCCCTTTTATAGAGAAAGCTAGAGCTGCTCCAAAAAAGGAGAAATTACCATGTTGTCATATTTTTGAATTATCCCGCGTCTCAAGTATACCTAAAATCTTAGGTCCGCCGAGAAAGTGACGTGGCAACGCTGTGCGTGTAGTAAGAGAGGGTGAATTCGTGGCCTCGCGGACACGAGTTGCGTTGCCGCGGGAGAGTGGGGAAAGAGAGAAAGACGGACTATGCCTCCCCTCTGTTTTCTTGAGTCGGGATGAGCCGTGAAGGTTTGTTTACATTTGTATATACAGCTCTGAGTGTTCGAAAATATTGTATGAAATAGAAACGTGATTATTTTTGAGCGTGATCATTTTTTCTTTACAATGTTTGTATTCTTTTAGATCATTTATATGAAATCTTCCTGTTTCTTTTTGTTTATCGCGATCAAATAATAAATAAGTTGTATTACCATTTTTTTTTAATATTTCATATGGACCTTCGTAAATTGAAACGAATTTTGCAATTTTTTTATTGTCTAAATCTGAAATGTTATTTGATTTTAATAGAACTTTGTCTCCCTCTTTAAATTCAACAAAAAATGTTTTCTTTTGTAAATTATATTTTTCTGCATGTTTTTGCGCTTTTGAAATTATACGTTCCCGAGCGAGATGAATTTTTTGTTCAAGCGGAGGCTCGAACTCTGAATTAATTGGATATATCCAATTATTCCACGCACGTTTAGGTTTGATACCCATGTGTAATTCGATAGGAGTAACGCTCTGTCGGTAACGGACCATAAAAATCAATGGATAACAAATCATGTGGCGTTTTCGGAATTATCGACTCCATTGGCGCTGTACATGGTCGTGTGGAAATTTCATTTCTCTGACATGAGGCACAAAATAAAATAAGCTTTTGAGCTTTATCTCTTAAATCTTCAATACAGAAATCTTCTTGTAACATACGAATGACTTTTTTCGTGCCTACATGGCCATAAGTCTCGTGTATTTCAAGAATAAGTATTTTAATCATTTCTTTTGGAACCATAATTTTGTATTGGTTTGCTTGATTCTTTTTATAATTTTTTATCTGAATTTATGGTAAATAATTGATTTAAATATTCGTCAGCGTGTTGTAACTTTGACAAATGTTTAAATTTAAACATTAAATCTTTCATGAATTTATATCTTTTAAAGATTGCAATAATAATCTCTCCCGGTTTCTGTAGTTTTTCTGAATTAAAGTTAGGATGTCGACTTAACATATCGGCTACGTTTTCTTTAGCCGAAACGTGATCAATCATTAAGTTATAATCTTGAGTACCCAAAACCCACCGACGGATTCGGTTGCTAACAAATTTGCATATAAATAAGAATATTAAAGCTTTGTGATCCGTTTATATATAAACTTTTGCGGCTCGTAAATAGGTACTTAATTTTTCTAAACTCCATACAACCGCTAGGAGTTCTTTCTTTGTTGTGAAGTATGTTCTTTCTGCTGCTTTGAACGTTCTACTGATATATATATATATATATATATATATATATATATATATATATATGTGTGTGTGTGTGTGTGTGTGTGTACCCCCCTGCTCGCTCCGCTCGCCAACCCCCAAATTTTAGTTTTTATTATATTGTATTGATAAATAATAAATTGAGTATAAAAAATGTAAATATTTATTTATATAAAAGTATTGTAAATAATTAAAAAAGGACAGTTCATCTGTAGATAGTCAATTTAGATAGTAGATTTTTTTTGGAATTTAATCTTGAAATCATATTTTAACTCTCGTTTTTATTGTCTGATATATTCTGAAATTAATGTAAATAAATCATTTTGGTATTCAAATAGAAATTCATTTTTTTACTTACTTGTTAGTATATGTCTTCTTAAGACATCCGATCTATAATAGTTTTTCCTACAGATATAGCAAATATATGTTTTTTCCTTGTGTTTCAATTCGTGGCGTATTAAATTACTTTGTTTTACAAAAGATAAATCACACGTTTTACATTTATGATTCTTAATCGCGTTTGTATGTATTTCTATCATAAGCCGAGAATAATGTTTTTTATTTTTTAAAATAAGTCGTAAAATATATATATATATATATATATATCACTGCCTTTGATCTCGTTAATTTCGACGCCAGAGAGCTGCTTCACTGTCTGTGTAGATAGTCACCTTCATTGGCGCACCATCGTTTAGCTGTGCCAATCTCGCTGCTTTCTCAATTGCTAGGATTTCCACTTGCAGAATGTTGCAGTCGTTCTTGAGCCTGTATGACTTTTGAACTCCTAGTTGTTCTGAGTAGACTCCTGCTCCCGTACCTTTTATCGTTTTTGAACCGTCTGTAAAGATTAAGATCTCCTCCTCTTTTATTATTGAGTTTTGTTCCCAGTCTTCTTTCGTCGGTATTGTTATTTTGATGTTTTCTTTGAAACTTAGGTAAGTGACAGTGTAGTCCGTCTGCTGTATTAGCAGACTTTTGGTTTTTACTTAGTTTCCCCATCTCCTTCATCACCGACGCATGCCTGTGGTTGGTTTGTTTCCACAATTTGGAGTCTCTTAATCTGAGAGCCCCTTTTACGGCTAGTCCTTTACGTACAGATCTATCGGTTGTAGGTTTAGCATTGCCTCTAATGCCGCTTGTGGGGTGCTTTGAATTGCTCCAGTGATACCGAGTGCTGCAATTCTTTGCACCTTGTTAAGCGTTTTCGTGTTTACTTCCTTATCCATGGCTTGCCACCATACTAAGGCTCCATAGGTAATTACAGGTCTTACAATCGCCGTGTACATCCAGTGTATGATGTATGGTTGTAAGCCCCATCTCTTACCGAACATCTTTTTGCATGTGTAGTATGCGTTTATTCCTTTTTTCATCCTTTCTTCCACATTCCTTTTCCAAGTGAGTTTGGAGTCCAGGATGATTCCCAGATACTTTGCCTCCTTGGATAGCGTGATTTCGCGCCCTCTAATTCTTGGCGGTGTGAACTTGGGTATCTTGTATTTCCTTGTGAACAGTACTAGCTCGGTTTTACTTGGGTTGACTCCCAGACCGTTCTGTCCTGCCCATTTAGAGATTTCCCCCAGTACTGACTCCATGATATCTCTAATCGTGGTTAGGTACCCGTGATTAGTACTACCACGTCATCTGCATACGCTATTATTTTTATCTTTTTATCCTCAAAGGTTTTTAGTATCTTATTGATTACTATTAGCCATAGTAATGGGGAGATTACTCCCCCTTGTGGCGTGCCTCTTGTGGTTTTCCTTTTTATCGAGCTGTCACCCATCTCTGAGCTGATGGTTCTGCTTTTCAGCATTTCCATTACCCAATTGATGGTGGTTTGATCCGCTTCAATTTCTTTTAAAGCTTTCTCTATTGATTCCGTGTTCACCTTGTTGAAAGCTCCTTCTATGTCTAGAAATGCACCTAATGTGTATTCCTTTTCATGTAGAGCTTTTTCTACAGTTCCCACTACCTCGTGTAGTGCACTCTCTACAGATTTGCCCTTCAGATAGGCGTGCTGCGATGTGCACTTCTTTTATACATCTGTGGTCTCTTTTATGTGTCGATTCACCAGCCTCTCTAATGTCTTTAACAGAAACGATGAGAGACTGATGGGTCCTTTGGTGTCGTCTGGCTTGTTTTACCTGCTTTGGGTATAAATGCCACTCTCACCTCTCTCCATTTTCTTGAAATGTATCCTAGAAGTACACATTCAGTGTAAATCTTTACCAATAGATCGATTATCGTGTCTAAGGAATTTTGTAGCATGATTGGCATTACTGCGTCCGTTCCCGCCGATTTATACGAGTCGAATGTATTCCGAATAAATGACCGCCCATGTTACTTTTTCCCTTGAAACTATTCTCTCCGCCACCTCCCATTTGTCCATGTTGGCTGTCTCTTCTCGCATTTTTACGCATTCAGATTCCTCCTCGTGGCATCCTGGGAAGTGGGCGTTCATTAGTGGTTCAAGGGTCTCTGCGCTGGTTTCAGTCCACGTGTCGTCCGGTCTTCTGATACTCTTTAGAACTGTTGGGTCCTTTTTGAGAATCTTCCTGAACCTAGACGCCTCGTGTGTGTCCTTGATGGGTTCGCTGAAACTTTTAATGGATTCCCAGTTAGCGCACCTAATTTTTTCTTTATATTCTCTAAAACTGGTTTTGTACTTTTTCCAGCTATCGTTACTATTTTCGTATCTGGCTGCGCCGAGGAGCCTCCTTGTTGCTTTCCTCAAATTTCTCAGCTCCGCATTCCACCAGAGTTTGGTGTTTTTGCGGCTGTATCTTATGGGGCATGCTTCTCGGAAGGCTCCCTCTAGCGCCTCCTCTAACCATTTAACGGAGTTCTCAATGTTTTCGTGAGTTGGGTTTGCCGAGATTTGAGTTTGTGCCCATGTCCCTAGCTTTCCCTTCACTAGCTCTGAGAACTTCGTCCAATCTGTCTTTTCTGGGTTCCTAAAGGTACTAGTTTCCGGGGTATTGCGATTGATTTCAAAATGGATTCTCCTATGGTCTGAATTTTTGAGGGATACCCTCCAATTTTTAATCGCGATAAGGTCCGAGTTTGTGGTCAGAGTTAGATCTATTACTTCCTCCCTTATCCTATTTGCAAAGGTTGGCACGTTGCCTTTATTGTATATTATAAGGTTTTTAGAAAGTATGTACTCCAAAATTGACTCACCTCTTTCATTGATGTCCGTGCTTCCCCACTGGACGTGGTGTCCGTTGGCGTCGCTTCCTATCACCATCTGGCTGCCCTTGTCTGTAATATTCCTCACTAGATCTCGGAGTGCTTGTGGTGGAGGCTCCTTTTCGTCATACGGCATGTATACAGATGTGAGGATCAGCGCTGGGCTGTTCCTCTGTTCGTGTGCAACCGTCGTCATATCATTGGTGCTATGCTGTGACAGTAGTTTGAGTTTTAATTCCCTCTTTGCTACTATACAGGCTCTTTTCTTACCTGTTGTTTGAGAATAGAACAGGTCATATCCTTTTGCTCTGAGTCCTTGAATTTTGTCTCTTGCGAGCCATGGTTCTTGTATCATGGCGATGTCTATATTCTCTTCTTCCATGGACAGCATCAAGTCCTCTGAGATGAATTTGCACCACTGCGAAGCAGTGCACCTGTGAACGTGGTCGTTGGCATGGAAAAGTGCCCCAGTTTTACGAAAAAGCAATAAAAATTTTGTTTTAGTATTTTGCTTGTAACTTTGCGGGAAATTTTTTTTTGATAAACGGGTTTTAGCAGCGTGTTCTACGGAATATTTTCTGTCAAAATAAGCAATAAAAAAAGAAATCGATTTTTTCGAATTATAAAGGTGATGTGTCCCCATAAGGTCGTCACGGACCACAGTAGCTTGCGGTAGCTATGCAACTTGCATAATCCCACCGGACGCCTAGCAAGATGGGCGCTCAAAATGCAGGGCCGTGTCTACACTGTGGGGCATAGAAAAGACCTGCTAAACGCCGTACCAGACGCATTATCATGTATGTACGAAAAAGACGCAGTAACAGTCGAGGCAGTTGGATGGGCAAGCGAAACCCAGGACAAATAATACTGTGAAAAGGTCTGTGAAATACAGCTGCATCCAAGCAAAGATCCGCCGAATAAAATGTACGGCGGGCAGCTGTATTACTTCTGCCTAGATGAGAAATTTCCGGCGTCTATGAATGTCGAGACGGCATAAAAATTATCGTGCCAAAAGAGTAGCGGATAGAGATCTTGCGAGAATGCTACCACATACAATTATCCGGTCACCAGGGGCGTAAGAAAAATTGTGCGCGCGTCGCGATGGACTGGCCCGGTATGTACATTAACGTCGCCAAATATGTACGACGATGTTTCATTTCTCAGCAATGCAAAGTCGGACAACGCCCGCCATGCGGACTGATGGAAAAGCAAGTGATTTGGCCATGGCAGATTATAGCAGGAGATGTCATGGGGCCGAAGCCAAAGACCGCTCGAGGGAACAAATATATTCTCATATTCAATGATTTGTTTACCCGGTGGGTAGAGTGCATTCCGATTAAACAGGCGAACGCGAAAACAATCCTGCAGCACCTCGGAAAGCAGATCTTCTTGCGGTACAGTGCGCCAGAGGTATTTCTGTCGGACATTGGCACAGAATTTAAAAATAGTGCCAGTAATCAATACCTCAGAAAACAAGGCGGAGATGTGAGTTAACGCCACCTTATCAACCCCAGGTGAACCGAGTGAAGAGGGTGAACCACACCATTAACAACATGGTGCGCGCGCTAATCGAGAAGAGCCATAATACATGGGACGAGCGATTGAGCGACATCGCCTTCGGGTATAACACCGTACCACATTCCTCGACGGGCGTGAGATCAGCGATTATGATGTACAACCGCGGAAATCTTCAGCAGCGAGGCGCGAGCAGGACGCCGCCGCAGAAGAAGAGCTGCAGCGACGCGCAATCTATGCATGGCATGATCGCATGTAGGATTTATTCTAGCTGCGCGAGCAAGCGTCGGGCTGCAAGAGAACGCAGAACGCGCAAGTTTGCCAAAAGCGCACTATGACGCTAAGATTAGAACGGCGTGATACCAAGAAGAAGAGTTAACGATGAGGCGAAATCACATGTTGTCTTCTGGAGCAAAGCAACGCTCCGCAAAGCTAGCGCCACCAAATATTAGGCCGTAGAAAGTAGTATCGACTTGTCGATGAGATGGGAGAGCAAGTCGATCTTGCACCAGCTGCGCAGCTAAAGCCTTTTTATTCGGCAGCGACGAACGAAGAGTCGCAGAAGAGAGAAAAAGATGGCTACGCTCAAACACCGAGAGATGCGAGCGTAGACGCGGATGTTAGCAAAGCACCGCCGCGAAGCGAGCGAGACTGTCTGCGAACAGAGCGATATAGCATCCGAAACGAACAAAGTCGCCAATCGTCTGAAACGATCGAAAAAGACACGCGTGATCGTAACAAATCCTGCGACCAAGAAGATAGGCTGTCCAAGGAAGACGGTGTACACGGTTAAGCGTGCAAGGCCAACACCAGAGACCCCAAGAGCTGAGGTCGACACCGAGAGGAGGAGCCTTCAAGCGAAGAGGCAGCCGGAGCGGCGTGGCGCCAGCATCGCACTAAGCTGGTGGAGGCTCTAGAGGCGTCTGTAGACATCCGCCAGCTGGAAGGCAAAGCGTACCGGCTATACACTCAGTCGGTGCGCAAATACGGCGATGCCTTCCGCCTGTGTGCCAGAAAGTGGGCGCGCCTGCTGGAAGAAAAAAGAGCGGCGTTTTACGCTGCTGAAGACGTGCGACGCAAGGTCGCGGAGCGCGGCAAACGCAAGGATCGCGAGCGCTGGCTGGCGGAAGAGCGGCGCCAGCGCAAAGAAGCCGAGCGAAAGGTCGCTCGAGCTGAGGCAGCCCTCGCCGAAGCAAGAACCCGCTTCCAGGCGTCAGGGCAAACCTGCGCGCCGGACGTGGATCAGCGTCTACGCACGAAGAGTGCTATCCGCGCGTCGCCACCTGGAATGACGGAGTCCCAGAAGTCTTGTTATGTTTGCGGGCACCCCAGTGCCCTAATGTTCGGCAACATGAGGCTAAATAAAGCCCGTTCACGATCGTCACCCTAACCGTGTATTTTTTAATTACCACGCATCCCCAGGTTTCTGATCACTGACGTGATGTACGACGCTACTGCTCGTCGCGGACGTGCCGAGATAGAATCGCCATCTGGTCACTCATAGCGGTATAAGTACCGCTGCGCCGCGACGAAGCAGCAAAGATTCGCATGCGCGACAAAAACACGTGCGAATTCAGCCAGCGATAGAAAGATACAGAGAAAGCGCGCGAACAAATCCCTCAGGTGCGTGCTCAGATAGCTCTCGGCTCCCGAACTATAAACACGCCACGCGACTTCGTCGATACGATATACCAGTGTGCTGTGTCCAGCATAGTGAAGTGTGTGTGTGTGTGTGTGTGCCGCGAAACGTGGTTGATCCTGATCTCCCTGCCAAGCCATACGGTGCAGCGTGCAAGTGCAGCAATTATCCAGGGTCAGAAACGCCAACGCTAAGAAAGGTTTAAGAGCGCGTAGTGCATGTGATTATATGTATGTGTGTGTGCATCACCTACGCAAGGGTGATACGGTGCGCGCGACCTTCTGGGCGTTAGACGCAAACGACAGCGCATATTTCGGTGTTGCGGCGAGTCGCAATTTTTGTGACGACTCGCATGTTTATTTTGCTTTTGTAAAATCACGATCATTTCGCGAGTGTTAGATATAATTGTAATCTTATTATTTCAAGCAGGTATTCGTTATTTCTCGACCTTCCATTCGATCCCGGCTCCATCCCGCGAATACCGTCACCTCCGCGGGTGTTATCCAGATTCGAACAACGAAGTTGAGCAACCGAGCACGCACCAGGCGGTGCGCGGCACTGATGAATTAATATAAAAAAAAAAAAATAAGAAAAACTAAGCCTAGGTGGATTAAAATGTATTATATGAAAGCCGAGATAGAAATGATGCAGTTTTTAGTTAAACAGAGTATACAGGGTAAAAATTAAATATTTAAACCTTAATATCTTTTGAAACTAACTGGTTTTATGAACAGCCTAAAAAAGGGATCATGGTGTTGTATAACGCTCACTAAATTCAAACTACTTAGCATTTAAGAGGGCATTGCGGCAGCATTTATTTGATGTTGATCTGTAGTTATAAGCATTTATGTATGTAACAGCTGGCTAATAATGGCCATACCAAAAATTTTATTTGATTGGGTCGGATGTGTTATCACGTGAATTATTTATAGGGCTAGTCATAACCAAAAGTATTATATTATTTTTTTTCTATAAGTGATCAAACCACAATCTGCGATATACGAGTATCTGTGACATACCAATTTTAACAAGATTACTTTTTAAATGTATTTAAATGTATTTGCAAATAAGTAATCGCCTAAAATTAGTATTATTTTACTGTATTTAAATGATATATGTATACTCTGTATCTATTGTTTTGCCATAATGCACGTAAATCTCTCTCTCTCTCTTTCTCTCTCTCTCTCTCTCTCTCTCTCTCTCTCTCTCTCTCTCTCTCTCGCTCTCTCTCTCTCTCTCTCTCTCTCCATATATTGTATACGTTTATTGTACCATAATCAACTTTTATACCATTTCCAGATATTTTATAGGAAAAATGATGATATTAAGATCAAGTCGGTTACTTGAAATAAACAATGTTATTGCTGAAAATTATGGACCGATATTTACTAAAAAACTCCGTTCTGACAGACAAAGACACTTATATGGAAGATATTGGTTCAACTGTAAATGTCAAGCATGCGAAAATGATTGGCCATTAATAAACAAGATCGAATACAGTGCTGTTAAGATAAGGTAACAAATATCTCTACACTATATTAAAATTTTATATTTGGTCAATTTTGTAAAAACCCTCGCAAAAAGAAAAAAAATATCTATTTTACGGTAGAAATGTTCTTTGAACTAAAATCATGCAAGTTACCAAAAAAAATCAATTAGTTTCTAGCAGTGAAAGAACTTAAAAAATGTCCGTCTGTCTGTCCGAATTTTTTTTTTGCATTTATTCCACAAAACTTGATGTATTTCATAAACAAAAAACTATTGATTAGTATAGACAGGTACAAATGATAAAAATATACATTCCTACCCAAAGACATTTTCTAGATTTGGTCTAGGTAGATTGGAAGCTGTGAAAATAATTAAGAAAAAAAAATAGACGCAATAAATTCATTTTTTAAATATTTTTGACACATATTATCACACATATATATATATATATATATATATATATGTGTGTGTGTTATATGTGATTCTCTGTGAGATCAGCCGGCCAAAATTTTTTGTCTTCTGCAATCCGCAGTAAATATGTTCTAAAAAGTGTTTCCAATGGCCCTGAATTTTTTCATATTTTTAAATTACTTTATTCCAAAATGGCATGGTGCCAAAGATGTCAATTTTGGAAATTTTTGGGTTTTTAGCATGATTTAATTAATTTATAGCTCCTCAGAGAAGCATTTTTTAGATACAACATATAGATACTATTTTTTTGTAAAATTTTCTTACATTTTCATTAAAAATACTTTCAAAGTCATATATATATATATATATATATATATATATATATATGTACGTATAACATATATATATATATATATATATGTTATATATATGTTATACGTACCCTATAAGCCATGTAAACCTTAAAATCAGGATTTGAGAGGGTTCGATTCATCCGGATCCTGACCAAAAAATTCCTGGAGATACCTTTTTTTAGTCCTAAAGTACTTGTACAAGTGCCGTAATATCACAAGCATAAGCCTCTATGCTAAAAATCAATTTAGCAGTCTATGATGCTAAAATATGATTTAAATACCACTATATGCCTAACAACAATATGTTTATGTGCAACGCTAACCACCAACAAATTCATAGAGTTAGTTTGCATAAAAAGAAAGACATTTTTGCAATAAAAAGGTGAAATTACATGGTTATTCCTTACTAGAAATATGCATCTTTTAAATAACTTATTAAAATGCAGTGTTCCGATAATATATAATTGACAATTCATTGCTTGCACTGGATAATTAGCAAAGAAATCATAAAACTTTGATCTCTTGCATTACTAAGATACATACTTATGTCACAGAACAGAGTAAATAAATTATATATACTTTCAAAAATAACCTAATAATTTTTAGAGCTCCTACAATACCATTATTAATTATTTACCATTATTAATTACCATTATTAAATCTGAGTTACACACATTTCAATCACTTTGAGATTCTAGAAGTTGCCCTTTTAATTTTGTACAAGAGTGAGAAAATATTTGTACACAGCTATGGCAATACGTGAATTATTTTTTTATATACATATAAATAGATATTTTAATATTGATGTTTGCAAATAAAAATATTTATGGATAAATATTGATTTAAATAATTGATAATTAATGTGCATATTTTATTATCAATTAACTTTGGGACTAAAAAAAGGTATCTCCAGGAATTTTATGGTCAGGATCCGGATGATCGAACCCTCTCAAATCCTGATTTTAAGGTTTAAATGGCTTATAGGGTACGTATAACATATATATATATATATATATATATATATGACTTTGAAAGTATTTTTAATGAAAATTTAAGAAAATTTTACAAAAAAAAGTATCTATGTTATATCTAAAAAATGCTTCCCTGAGGAGCTATAAAGTAATTAAATCATGCTAAAAACCCAAAAATTTCCAAAATTGACATCTTTGGCATCATGACATTTTGAAATAAAGTAATTTAAAAATCTGAAAAAATTCAGGGGCATTGGAAACACTTTTTAGAACATATTTACCGCGGGTTGCAGAAGAAACAATTTTGGCCGGCTGATCTCACAGAGAATTACCCATATATATATATATATATATATATATATATATATATATATGAACAACGTCCCTCGCCATGCCGGTAATCGAGGCAGGATAGAGCGTGACGAAATGGGGCGGCGTTGGCTCAAGTGGTAGCACGCGCTCCTAGAGATCTCGGGAGCGCCGGATCGATTCTCGGTCCCTTGTGATTTTTTCCTCTCACGTCAAAATTCTCACCCCGTTACATTAGCGCCCAGTTCGTGGGTTACTTGGGGAAGGAACGCAAATAATGTAATTTTTGCGATTTTCAGCGCGAGCGGGAACTGTTGCGAATTTCAGAAGGTCGCGCGAGCGAGATTAACACGAGGATCCCCGTGTTGTTTACGTCGCTCTCAAATTTGGCTGATTTGAGCGGTGTTCGAATTTATTCGTGCGGCGTATACGAATAATTCACACGAGAAGTCGGTGAATAATAATCGGAGATTTGTGTTGCCAGGCCGAGAACAAATATCTACCGATATTATCACACGACGTAGAATTAAACGACTTGGAGCAGCGAAACTTGAAGCTGACACTAGTATCGCATGCTCTCCGAGTCGAGTAATTTTCTATTTGTTGTCGGGAGAATTTTGAAGCACTCTCGTTAGGATAGAGAGTAGCATAACTATTTTTTCGTGACGTCTTGTGTTAAAGCAGAGCGTATATGCGAAATTGTAAGTTGTTTAATTATTAACAATTAAACAGCAAAAGACAGCAAAGTGGCAACACAAACGCGTGTAGCCGCAAAGTATAGTCCACGCACGCTATAGTGGAGCGAAGCGCGCAGCGGCGCGAGTCTGTGAGAGAGAGTCCGAGCGCGAGTGCGAGTATGAGTGCGTATATGCCTGTAGCATATGTATGTAAGTAGATAGGTTGTATTTTTGCAGCTTACGTGTAACAACGAGAATACAATCTAGGGGCTATCTGGCGTAAGTGCGTAGGATACGGAGCTGCTACGTCTTGTTGTTGCGCAACCACGAAACGTCGTTTAGACGCAAAAGATACACCAACATGGCGAAGAAAGTAGAGAAGGTCGTCGAGAATTGGTGCTTGGGCATCGACAAAGAAGAGAAGATCGCCTTGCTAGGCTGAACAGATGGCCCCTCGGAGAGTATACCGAGTCAGATTTTAGAGAGAGCCTGGACGCCTCGATAGTAATGGCGCGAGTAAAGAGGGAAGAACTACGTAAGTGATTTATCGACGCAACGGCTGAACAAGTATCGACACGCTCGATTTATATAGGCGATTATGACGCCGAACAGCCGCACCCTCTGAAGCTGTTACAACAAGAGATCAAGACCAACGAAGTCATGGTGACGCCGGCGATCCAGATGAACTACGGTCAACCGGCGCAAGGATGAGGCCAACCGACCTAATCTACAACTGCTAAACGCGATGACAATAAGAGACGCGTTCGCAGATATGCCAGTCACTGAGGAGAGTGAACAGGCACAAGCGTCAGTGCCGACGCCGGAAGACCAAGCCAGGTTAACGGTGCAAGAGGCGCAGGGTCGAGACCAGAATAGAATCGTCACGATAGAGGTGCCGATAGGAAATCTGGTCACGATAGTAACCACGACAACGTCGACAACGATGACAACGACGACAACGACAACGCTGATAACTACGGCGGGCGAAGGCAGAAGCGAATACGTCTTCCAAAACGGAAAGTTTCGCAGTGTGAAGGTCACCGCACCACGCGCGGTTATAGGTACAGCGGCAGTGACTGGCGGATTACAGACCAGATTTCAGCAAAGCGCTGCAACAACGAGCAATCGACCGCTTAACAGAGGGTACGGTGAAGACGAGCGTTTCAGCGCCCAAAGTCACGAAGTATCAGCGCAAAATCCAGTAGCTCAGAATAGCCTGCTAAGTCAGTCGATAGCTGAGAATACCGCAACGATGAAGGCGCTGATGTGCAAGATGGAGGCCATGATGTTACAATGTCCGACTAACATAGCGTCCAGTACAAGGGTGGAGCTACCAGCTGCGAGAGTAACCCGCAGAATTCACGCAAAGCCGGTCATGTGAATTTTCAAGATACATACAGCATAAATCACATGAATCACAGCAGCTTCCGCGAAGACGCGGGCGCGGTGGCTGGTGTTGAGGCTCAAAGAGATCATAAGAAGCCAACAGAGTGCTTCAAATGCCGTGGAAAAGGTCACATTGCTTGAGAATGTCCCTTGGGTAAGGGAAACGGCAAGAAGGAGGAGTAGGCAAGGTTACTGCTCCTCTTGAACCGTCGCGTGAGGAGTCTCCCCGAGAGGAGAGGCACGTGACGGAGGGCGTAGCCGATACCTCGCGCGAAACCTCTGACGATTTTGATCGCATGGTCGCACTGTTGTCCAGCGAATCTCACCAGCCGACGATATCGTCAAATAAAGACGAGTCGCGCTGGTGGGTACAAGTGGGCATTGAAGGGTTCGAAGTAAGGGCTCTCTACGACCCAGGCGCCGCTATGACCGTGATGGGGTCGTTAGGACTTCAGATTGCTAGCGCCTGCGGTCGACCTTTGCGACAACGCGATAGCCGTCAAGCAAAGTGTGCAAATGGTCAGACGTCGCCGATCGTGGGATTTGTGGACTTGCTATTCGACGTCGCGGGTGTACAACGCGACGTAACGGTGGCGATCATGCCCGAAGCGACCAAAGAATGTCTAGTTGGGACGAATTTCGGACGCTTGTTTGGCGCAGTCCACGATCCAAATGAAAACGTCCTGTATCTGAAGAAGGAGCGAAAGATTGTCCAACTTCAGGTGGCTACGATAGCTACAGCAGGGGCGATAGATATCGCCGCGGGTGAACTCGCGTACGTCAGTGGCCACGAGCACGCGCAGATTCGCAGAATGCTGGACAGCATCCTGCCTAAATCTAACCGTACGATCGGATGGACGCAGTTGATTGAGCATGGGATAGACGTTGGATCGGCCCGGCCGATAAAATAGAAGTATTACCTCTTGTAACCAAAAATAGAGGAGATGTATTAAGAAGTACGACAGTTGCTTGCTGCGGGAAGCATCGAACCCTCTGACAGTGCTTGGTCAAGCACGGTAGTGATGGAGCGCAAAGGGAACGGGCAATATCGTTTTTGCGTCGACTTCCGGAAAGTTAATGCGCTGTCAAAGGCTGACGCATATCCATTACCTAACATGGATGATATCCTTCGTAAACTGCGATATCCTTCGTAAACTGCGAATGCGAAGTACATATCGACGTTATACCTTAGCAGCGCGTACCATCAAATACCTTTGAAGCCGGAGGTGAGACCTCTAACGGCCTTTACAGTTCCTGAGGCAAACTTGGGTCAAAAATAGGGGTTCCCGTTAAAAAACACAATAACCTTCAAATGACTTTGAAAATCGAGTTCAAGGTCAAAGGTGTTGGTGTCATTAGACGGCCCCTTTTGCCCCCTTCAACTTTTGTCAAGGTCATCTTTCAACATCAGTAAAATAAAACCAGACAAACAGCTGTTTAGCAGATTTTTTGTTATTTGACCTTGAATTTACCTTCTCAAGGTCACTAAAGCAAACTTAAAATATCCTTTGCGATGTAATTTTTTCCGCTCTATCCGATTCCAAGGTCAAAAATAGAGGTTCCTATTTAAAAAAATCACAATTACCCTCAAATGACCTTGAAAATCGAGTTCAAGGTCATAGGTGTTTGTGTCATTCGATGGCCCTCTTTACCCCCTTCAACTTTTGTTAAGGTCATTTTTCGTTAAAATTAGTTTTTCCATGGTTTTTTGTCGTGGTCGGATTAAAATGAAACACCCTGTATAATATCTATTATATCACAAAATCAGTGTTAAGTTATAATGCAATTTTAGAAACAAAATCACCATTCTGCTACTAATAAAGTGGACAAAAATTGCTAACAGGTAAAAGCTATATAAATTTTCTTTTCTGTGACAAGTCTCTTGTCGTGGTCCCTTTTTACTTTGACATAATATTATCGTAATGGATCACTAAAAGATAACTGTATAGCTTTCTGAAGAATCGTAAGTACAGATGTTATGTTCTCACTTTAATATCTTATAATAATCAAGTAGCCGTGTTCCGTTATTACGCAATTTCACAAATGAAATAACGGTACACGTTCTATATGACTCTGTATAACATAAGTCAAAATAGAAACTTGTTTGGAAACTCGGCTGGACAACCAAGGGCGTGACACATTAACATTTTCTCGCAAATTGATAAGCTTAAGGTAAGTTCCAGTTTTAATATTATATAGCGCTTTTTAATTCTTAAACTATGAGTAATACGTTTTATAGATCTATAGTTTACAGCGTAACCACAGGAATTTTTTTAATGAACTTAACGTTCGTTTATAATACCATATATTTCATATTCAAATTTGAGTTTTGAGCATATAACGAATGAGACACCTTTCTTAGGTCTACTTTGTGCTTTAATTTTTAAAAGAAGAGCAAGCTTATTAGTTTGTGACTACTGCCAATTGTAGTCAGTAATACAATACGTCACTAAAAATTATGGAAAATGATTTCTTTGAATATATAAGGGCTCCAGAGATTTGTAAACAATATCGACAAATCACGGTGGAATAACTCATGTATCTAGAATCAAATACGGTCTCTGAAAGTATGCGTATTGATAAATGAAATATCAAATGATAAATAAGTACGTTTCAAAATCAAATCAATAAAATAAAGAATAAAACCGCTGCCAATTCATTGGCACGTAGCTTCCTCCAACTGCATTTATAGTTCCAAAAAAAAAAAATAATTAATTAAATATACACTACGTTAATGCTTTTCTAATTGAAAATGTTACTATTACTTTTACTCTAGGGGGAACCAAAAGAATTTTTTGAAACCGATTAACAAAATGACTTATGGAAATTACATATTGCTTTTTTTGTGGTGACAAGTCATTATTTTCATCAAAAATTTAAACCTCAATATTTTAAATACCATAGAGTCTTCATAACCTCATATAACTATGGATTTTCTCAAAACAGTCTGAGCTTTAGTTAGCGAGTTGTAAGGTTTAACAAAGATAATAATTTTTAGTTATACAGGGTACACAGGGTGAGAGACAAAGAATTTTAATCTTAATATCTTTTAAATTAATTGGTTTCATCAGCTGCAAAAAGAACATAGCCGAGATAATCAAAAGATCAATCTTTTATCAATATTTCAACTTAATTAAAGGCTTTTTACTCCCGTAACCATACGACATAGAAAACCTTTTTTTTTTAGTTTTCGATTTTTAGCTCTAAAACTAATTAATAAAATGCCTTGAAATTTTTATAACAAGTAGATGTTATCGTTTTTTATAGTCTTGAATTTATCAAAACATTTGACAATTTAGTTTCTAAGATATAAATTTTTAAAAAAATCACACTTTTTATCATAACAATTAAACGGAACAGTCCATCTGGAAAATCTTTAGGGAAAAATTAAGCAATGCTTTTTCAGGAACACTATTGCTGAATTTATTGTATACATTATATCATTTAAATAAAGCAAATATATTTTTTCAAGAACCGAAAAATAGCCTTAGAATGGTCATAAAATGGTCAAAATCATGAAAATATTTTTTTCCAAAAATCAAAATTAGAAAACATACATGCATGTCAAATTTCATTACGATCGGTTGCGTCGTTCCAAAATGATGACGGTATACATATATACACACACAGCCATCCGAAGAAGAAACATTTTCTAAAATCGCATGATTCGAACTCTAATCACCTCCACATGCGTTTCTTTGAAGTTTTAGCGTAACTGAAAATTTTACTGTTACAAAGCTTCTTCTTAGGAGGCAGCAAATGAAATATAAAAAATGGTTAAAAAGACCACTTAGCGCTTGGTTCACACCATAATTTTTGTAACGCACGAACTTATTTTCGCATTTTTTCACATGTGCGTATTAAGCAGGATGACGACCATTTTTTTTTTTCACGACAACCTCGTATTAAAGGACAAATTATTATAAATTTAATAAATTAATAATATAAATACATCAAAACCAAGATTATTTAAAAAGCGGGAAAAAAGTACATTACCATACTAGTGGAATGAGTCGTACTTTACGGCACAGTGTGTATAGAAGCGCCTGCGAGCAGCAAGTAAACTAATGTTTTTGTTGGGTCAAAGAATAGAATAGATCTCTAAAGACACTGCTAATCGTTTGAAAATTAAGAATAAGCATATCAATTTTCTAATCTGCACAATTTTTCTTGATGGTATTTAGAGATGAGCCGAGTTTTCGTGAATCATTGAAAGTTCTATTTTTCCTTATTTGATACCGGTGCATTCCTTACTTTTCGTTGCTACTTTTAATAAGAACTAGTCCTCTAAGCTACACGGCGCTACGCGCCGGATGGCACTCTCTGGACTCTGAAGTTGCTCACTATTTCCAACATGGCCGAAGGTATCAGCCAATGAAATTTTTTGATAACGCTCTGAATTGGCTCTAAGCTTCAATTCGATACTAATTGCTATCTCCCTTTTATAATAGGATATACTTACATAAAAAGTCCTACATTGTTTCCACGTAGGAATGATATAGATCCTATAAGCTTTATCCTCGTGCATGGTTTCTATATGATATCACATGGGTTCCACATAGGAATCATGTAAGATTTTGCGTACATTCGTTATTATAACAAATATTAACCTACCCATTGAAACCATATAGATTGGACATGAATATTATTTGAGTCCCCTATAAATACCCTTCTAGAAAAAGCCGATTAAACCTGATAGAAATCGATAAGATTCACCATTAAAATCGATACGATTTCTAATGACTTTAATGGTTAATCTCAATTCCATTTATTTTGCATTAGGTCTCGATAAAATCTAATATAAATCGATATGGATCGTTATAGGTTGATAAATCTCTATACAAACAATCATAATTCAAAGCAATATACTCAAGATCATCTTAAATTCTATCGATTTTAATTGTGACTATTTAGTATATATTTTGATCGTTCCATATTGACCCATATTGGGTCATATTGACCTAAATCGCATTTTATAGTATATCTTATTCTTTATCTATTTAATTTTGTTATTTATATTGATTACAGAATTTCGTATTAGTCATATGGGATCCATATAATATTCATATGGAAACCATACACGGAGAGAGGAAAAAAAGATTCTACTTTTTCGGACTAATAAAAAAAAAAATTATTTAATAAATCAGTTAAAACTACCGAAAAAAGTAGATTGTAGTGTTTGCCACAGTCGGTGTTACTAGCTATCCGTTTATTTCTCCTACAGCCAACCTAAGCTCACTTTTTACTAATACGAAAATGAATTCATCAATCCAAGCATTAGTCAATGAATAAGTGATTTTAGAACTTAGTGCCAATGTTTGAAACTAAACTTTTACATAAAAAGTTTATTTAACTTTTTTTTCGACTCTGTTTTGAACACAGGATTTCGGTATCCTAACTTGGAAAAAGCAGTATAAACTACTGTCTTTTTTAAGTAAAATTTACTAACAAATTAATGGAATCATCTTTTTTTCTCCGCGTATAGTTTTAGCTGGGATTCTACTGGAAGTTTTACAAAATCCTCTTGGTTCCTATATATGATGCCCATATAATATGCAAAATTAGTTAGCGGAGTGGCCAGTATAACTGTTACCATCCGGATAGTAACACCTAAATTGTCCACCCCCCCTGTTAATAATTTAACATTTTAAACACTTTTATTTTATTAAAAAATTTATTGAGGTGAATCGAGCGAAAAAGTTCGATAAATTTACGCTATAATCGCGCGACTAATTACATGAATTTTTAGTAAGATATCGGTTCCATAATGTCCATTACTTATGATTTTTTCCAACTTGCCAAAACTACCAGTGACTAATTGCGCTGTTTTTACTGAACGATCGCTACTGGAGTAATACCGGTAAATATTTAGAATAGAATAGAATATATTTTATTTCATGCCATACATAGTCTTTAGCTGATTATCACATATTTGACAGAAAATATAACAAATTTATAAATACATACAGGTAAACGTGTAATTTTTTGTGTATGATACATATAATTCTACATATTCTCTCATGTAATTATAGACAATAATGGAGACTAAATTTGAAATACAACGACAGGTACAAATACACAAGACTCAGGCGCATACACTAAACTATAACAATCTCAAATTATATTGCACTAGGGTGTCGGCAAAAGGTAGTTTCGCATCGCTATTTTAAACTCTGAGAGCGAAGGCAGTGTTGGCATATCTTGCGGGAGTGAATCCACAAGCGGGCGCCCTGCACCCTGAACGAGTTCAGGCCAGTACTGGTTTTCGTTCCCGGAACAGAGATATCCCTCGACAACCTACCCGAGGTCCTACATTGCCTATATTGCCAGACTCTACACCAGAAACTGCTGAATTTTCTTTTCAGTGTGATAAATCGCGTGATTTTTTCGTCAGGGCTACCAAGTTTTACTACAAAGTAACCACGACCACACCTATTAGTACTTTTTAACAATGAAATCAACCCTGCACCATTACAAGTGCAAAACTGGTTGGTAAATATTGATTTTCAATTCTTTCAGGCTGATTCACAAATTACTCGTCACTAGGATCTTGTTTTATAAGGCCTAGATAAGCCTTATAAAACAACACTTCAACAATTTTCTTTTTCCAGTCAAAAGTTAGTATTGTTGTTACGGTTAGTATAAATTCTTTCTGACATAATAAGTCTCACACTTCATGTCTGAGGATGATATAACAGAGAATACACTCAACGATTTAACTTACAAGTTTTGATTAAGCCGTAGAAAAAGCTAGATAAATATTCATGATTTAATTATTCTTATGAACTTAAAGAGTGCAAATCAACATTTAATTTTAATTATATGTTTTTACTTACGTGAAGGTTATTTTATTATTAGTGTTATTAGTTATTGATAAAGTTTACTCACCTAAAACAGAAGAAACAACCGTTTTACATTTTGTTAACGCGCAGTAATTTAGGTTTAACTGCACTATCTTCATTTTCTTGGTTTCTTCATTGCTTCTATTGCTGACCGGTAGGCTGGGCATGTATAGCTACCGGCTGCATGGTCACTCCTTACTTTTCCATTTTTCTCACGACAGAGAATACAGCTCAGCTGGCTAGTACAGTCTTTCGCTGTATGCTCTGCGGCCCCACACTTAAAACAGCATCTGCCTCTGTCCTGCATCGACGTACAATAATCTTTCGCGATATGACCAAAACCTAGGCATTTAGAGCATCTGAGTGGTCGTGTATCTCGTCATACTTTCCTTATTCTACAGTTGACCCAACCTATCTTGATCTTTCCCCATGCAATCACCTGTTGAGCCACTTGAACTGGCAATTGTATGACGGCGGTTTGCGTATCACCGTAGGCCCTCCACAACGTCTTTACGACCTCCTTCTCTAGCTGTTCAGTATTCTTGTTACCGCACTTTCTCTGTAAAGCTTCAAAAATATTCTGTTTAGAGGTTAGTATGTCAAGATTCTTTTTTTCAAAAACCACTACATGCTGCAGCGTCCTTATTGTGGTACCTTCCTCTAGCACTTGCTTGAGTTCTTGCTGTAGTTCCTTCGTGTTCACTTCCTTAGAGTGTTAGAGTTCTAAAAGAAGATCTCCTGCTGTAGTCTTGCGTATTTTACTTACGCTACTGCCAAGTTTCTTTAGTTTTGGATCAGCCTTCATCTTTCTCAAGATGCCTTTCTCCATTTGTCGCTTTTATAACTAGAGCATCTGGCCGGGATGGTCTTGCCCCCGGTGGTCTCTGATTTCTGGCTCCTTTTTGATTTAACACGCCAGTTCCACCTTTGCTGTCCTCTGTGTCCTTTTTTTTCGTCCTCCTTGTTTCCACCTTCTCCCAGGGTGGTTTTATTCCTGGAGCGTGCAGTGGGGTCTGAGCTGTGCTGGCAGTCGTCACTTCCGCTCCCTGAATCTGTCGAGATGTATTTCAACAGACAGATATTTCATATAGAGAGGTTTTTTAAATAATATTTTTTTTTTTTTTGCAAAATCCCACATTCATGGCAAAACACTATCTGTTTCAAGCATATCTATCAGTATAAAAGTGCCTTTTGAAGCCCAAATCTTAAGGGGCTGTCGGAGGAGCAGCCGAAAAGTGTCGTCGCAGCGTCCAAGTGGCGCTGCGGTCAGATGGCCAAATCCCAATTGAACAACAAATACAACAGAACATTATACATGCGAAATATATAATGCGGACTTATGCCACGCAGTCCTATAATTAACGTTTTATATTTCTATCATACATTTTAAATTACTTTACAAACTTCCTACGACTTTACATATGGCATTTTTGGGCCTTACGTAATTGATGAATATGTAATATAACTTTACCAATATTAGTATATGTTAGGAGAAAACAATACAATTTTATATAGGTATACACGTTTTTTGTATTGGAGTAATACATTATGTTGAAGAAAGCCACGTGTCAAAGAATTGGCAGCGGTTTTTTTATTAGATACCCTACTGAAAAAAATCACGTGATAACTAGGTGAAAATCACGAAAATCTCACGAGAATTTGACGTAAAAATCACGTGAGATTTTCGACTAATTTCTCACACGATAATCGCGTATAATATAGCGTGATTTATAATAAAATTTAAAAATATTATTAAAATGTTAAAAGATTGTGATAAAGTTTTTAAAAGACTAGATAATTATAATCGACATTTATTATCACATCATCAAAAGCTCAAGATATGTAAATTATGTGGAAAAATGTTTTATCGAAGTGATATTGTAAAGAAACATTTAAAAAACATACATGTACGATATTTATTCCTTTTTAATATTATTCTTCTCTTAATATAGTCTGTGAGAGTATGTATAAATTTGTTTAATTTATACATACTCACTGGGGCATTCTCGACAATTGTCTTTTATGTTTTTATAAATAATTATACTTCTTTTATAATTTTGTATAACTTACTCTTTCGCGAATGGAAACATATTAATATTTAGTCTTTTTAATCAATTTTACAAGTTGATTTCAAATCAACAAAGAACGACTAATGGAATAAATATTTTGTATACATGAAGCGAGCAGATAATATTCAAATGCTACAACATCAGGTTGTTTACTTACATCTATTTGGTTTTTGATATTTTGAATGAGTTGTACAGTTTTTGTAAAACCTTTATCTTTTACTTAAATCTCCTAAAACTAATTGAGAAATACATCAAAATAAATTCATACAAAGTTAAAAGTTTCAAGAAATAATATTCTGCAGATATTTTTGGTCACGTGAAAAATTCAAACGAATTTTTGTCCTGCTCATATTCGGCCGAGAAGAATTCACTTTCTGGCAAAAGATTCTATATAAAATTTAGTGCAAATTCTAGCTAAGGTAAAGGAAAGCTCATTTGAAGGTAGGAGAAAATAAAAAAATTATAATAGAGGCATATACCCTAGTACAAAATTATTATCCCTGGTAGAAAATTAACGGTTCGAATTTGCTAAGACCTTTAGACTTAGATAACTGTTTTAACGATTTCTAAGCTAAAATTTAACAAAAAATGTGGCTTAAGAACCGCTAAGTTTCCAAGATGTCTGCCGGAGGCTAATTTGAGGTTACAAGGTTAGGATAATCACCAGCTAAATGAATCAATTTAATTTTATTAATATTTTAATTTTTCACATTTAATATAGTCCTATTGTATTATCTGAACAAGGTTTGTATGATTTGCATGCACTGCACTTCATTTCACTTGACCGTACCAAGTCATGAACTGTTATTTCATATTGTCATGCTGTCTGATTAAATAAAATAAATAGAAATCATTTTTATTAACAAACTAAATAGTGCAAAATGCCTTGTTCAACAAGACTAAACTAAAAAAAGAACCATTCGAACATTCATTGTGGTTTCGAGTACATAAGATAAGAATTTCACATTTTTCTTATCATCGGTGATTTTTGACCAAAATCTCAAATCAGTAATTTAACGTAATAACAGAATAAAGAGTATTGATATGCACTCTTTTTAAAAATGCCAAAAGCTGATTGATAAGTTCAAGCAATCTTTTTTGTATTATTACTTTAACTTTAATTAATTTTTTGTTAAAATTTTAATTAATAATAAACACATACTCTTATAGTGTTTAAGTTTTTACAATGCTAAGTACAATGCTATACTTGATAGTGATAACAATAAAAAAGCAAAAGACAATGCTAAGTATAAGCACATTAAAGTGTCAACAATACAAAAGCAAAAGTCAATGCTAAGTGTAAGCACATTAAAGTGTTAACAATACAAAAGCAAAAAAAAAAACATTATAAGAATCTTTTTACTTCAAACCAAATAAAACTTTAACAAAAAATATTAAAAAAACGCGCCTATCTATTTACCTCACGGATGGTATGGAAAAAATAGAAAAGTAAAATTTAATGATAAAGTAATAAAAAAAAATTCTAGTATTAATAAATTAATCAATCATAAAATGAGCGGGAGGTTCTAATGAACAAAATTAATTTTTTACTACTAATTAAAAAAAGGTGCTAATTAAAAAAAGTATATTGTATTATGACTCTAATACAATACGCTTCCGACAGTACCGCTTGAGTGTTGTGGAAAACTGTCATTCTTAACTTTAAACCGATGTGTCGATTACAAATTTAGTGAGGTTTTGATCTTTACATTTTTGATGTTAATAACGATCGGACGCTTTAATCATTTTATTCCATCAATTCCATAAAATGTTATAAATTTGTATCTAATTGTTATATTCTTCGGTCTTACAATAATTCTCAAAATGTTTCACACCTCAAAGTGTGAAATTACTCCAAAGAGAAAAAGTAGAGGGAAAGTGGAGGAGAAGTGGAGTGGAAGTGGAGGGGAGGTGGAGGGGTAGGTGGAGGGAAGCGGAGGGAGGGTGGAGGGGGGTGGAGGGGATTTTGAGCCTCAAAATAACGTAAATTTTGAAATAATTTTACATATTTAGTGGAGGGGGTGGAAGGAAGGTGGACGGGGGTGGAGGGAGGTGGAGGGGAATTTCAATTAAAATCACGCTTACAACTATATAATATAGGAAAATATATATAATTTTACATATTTAGTGGAGGGGGGTGGAAGGAAGGTGAACGGGGGTGGAGGGAGGTGGAGGGGAATTTCAATTAAAATCACGCTTACAACTATATAATATAGGAAGATATATATAATTTTGACATAAATTAATAGGGAGGGACTTGTAGTGTAACGATGTTGTGTCCCATGTTTGTAACGATGGGATGATTGAAAAAAACGCAAAATAGTGTTTTTTAAAAATCAAACATTGGTCATAAAAAAATAGTTGAGAAAATAAAAAATGATTGTTTCTCCCGAATTCAGAATCTAAAAATATATAAACATGTCAAATTTTATTGATATTCACCGAGTAGTTCCAGAAATATTACGGTATACATCCACACACATACACACACACACACATCCATACGGACATTTTCTAAAAACACGTGATTTGAACTTCTAACACACCAAAAAGTATTTTCTACAAGTTTTGACGAAACTCAAAATTTTACTATTACAAAGCTTCCTCTAGGAGGAAGCAAAAATGTAACGGGCATGGCAAGTTACGTAGTAATTATCTTGAGAGTTGTTCCTCGCTTCGTTACGATTGAATATAATAAATTTGACTTTGATTGATCTCAGTTTTTTTCTAACTGAAATTTCATTGCGGAATATATCAAACTCCCCTAACTTTTTACTTTTTTAAAAGTTAATTTTTTTTAAAGATTTCAATCCGTTTTAGTAAATTTTTTTAGTTTAGTATTTTATATTCGGCGTCGTAAAAATAAAATATAAGCATCTTTAGCACCTTGTGATGGTATGGATCGTCTGTCGGCTGTAGCAAAAACTGTGTCGGGTGGGCCTCTGACAATGCTCTACATCTTAATACTGGCAAGACTAAAGCAATAATTTTTGGATCGGATTATAATATTAATCAGCTACAGGGCTTGAACTTGCCTGGTATTGAGGTACAGGACGGCGTCTTTGTCCCATTTGTCGATACGGTAACTAACCTCGGTGTGGTCATGGGCTCTAAATTAACGTGGAAGGCGCAAGTTGATGCTGTTAGCCGAAAGGTTAACAGAGCCCTTTATGGACTAAGGTCTTTTCGTTCATGTACCACAGAGGTGTTGCGTAAGCAGCTGGCAGACGCTCTCGCTGTTTCTCACCTAGATTACTGCTCTGTAGTGTACCTTGATGTGTCAGGGGAGCTCCAGACACGACTACAGAGATTGCAGAATGCATGTGTGCGCTACATATTACTCCCTACAGGAAGAAACTGGGCTGGTTGGATACTAGGGAAAGAAGGGCGTACTTTGCGGCGGTGTTAGTGTATTAAGCTTATTGTATGGGGCAGCCGCCGTACCTCGCGGCCCTTTTTAAAACAAACCAGTACAGGATTTCCAGTAGGGTGTCCAGGGATATTTCGGTTCCGGGATCGTGAACTGAAACGGGACTGCATTCATTTGCAGTATACGGAGCGAATCTATGGAATTCCCTTCCGCAGGGTGTGAGGACATGCCTTCGCTGGCTAGTTTCAAGCGAGCGCTGCGTGAACATCTGATGCGCAATGATCTGTGATACGATACTTATGTACCTGCCATCATATATACTGTTGACTGTGATTGTAATTGTAATGACTGTGATCGTAATAAAATGTGATAATAGTATTATTAAAAGAAAGAAGATGCTAGCATTGTACAAACTGTGATAGGACTGCTGTGTTAATCATCTATTTAAATGCTAATTCAATGTATATTTTGTTTTTCAATTATGAAAATAAAACTTATTTCTATTTCTATTTCTATTTGTACACCTAGACACCAAAAACCACGCAGCGCGCCACCTAGACCTTGTCATCGGCCACCCTGTACACCTGGACACCTCGTCCAAATGATTTTTACACCTAAACACCAAAAACCACGGAGCGAACTACCTAGACGTTGTCATCGGCCACCCTGTACACCTAGACACCGTACTTGAATAATTTTATACCAAGACCACGGAAACATCCTGAACCTTGTCATCGGCTATCCTGGCAAGCTAGTTACTATTACTGCTCCGCACGCTAAAAACTTAACTTCAGGGGAATAGGAAATAAGGAGGAATAAGGGGGAATAAGGCAGAACAAGTTACTTACCGTGTTGAAAAAAATGACGTCATAAAATAACGTTATTTTTTGTTCCAATTTGTGACACGACCAATAACGTCATTTAATGACGTCATTTTTTTCAACAGGGTATTACCCTTGTTCCCGCTTATTTCCAAACTCGGCGTAACCAAATCTGCAAGAGATTGTTTATCAAGAAATTAATTAAAATTAAATTAAGTAATTTAAATATAATTTGTTTAATAAATTAAACAAAATATATATGATACGAGATATGATGAGTAATTTTATAATTAATTTAATTTATTTCATCAAACAAGAGGATATAAATTTACAGCTGTATACCCTTGAGTATACCGTGCACTTTAACAATTTATTTTATTAATATTTTCATGCATAGACAGTATCTCTTATTAACTCTGATTGTAAACTAAATTGGTTTATATTTTTTAATTGAAAAAAATTTAAATATAAAAAGCAGCAGTATTTATCCCCTTGTTCAATGAAATCAGTTAAATTAATTATAAAACTACTTATCATACATATTTTGTTTAATTTATTAAACAAATTATGTTTAAATTACTTAATGTTAAGTTAAGTTTTCAGCGTGCGGGGGTCCTTACACTCTAAAAAGAATGTGTTTACGACCGCGGTAACGGCCGGCCTATCGGGACGTATGGCATCCGGTTTAAACCCATAACTGTTAACCGCCGCTTGAACTCGATTATCAGATATTCAAAAGTGTTTAGTGAATCTAAAAATGGAAAAACTATTTAATGTGCGCCAGGAAGAATTATCCGAACTACTTGGATCGTCCGCCCTTGTAATTGCAATTGCTTGCATAAGGGTGAAAGGGTCAGTGGAGGTAAATGGACAAAAGTTTAATGACAATATTATTAAACGCATAGTGGCTCTTACCGGAAAGCAGTTTCCGGCGAAAAATGAAGAGCATTTATCAAGATTTTTGCAAAAAATGTCAGTCAATGATGTGATAGAATTCTATGAAAAATTGGAAAAGGCACTGAGATGCCAACTCACGCTATGGCATGAGTTGGCATCTCAGTGCCTTTTCCAAACAGAATACTTATCACTCAGATTGCGACCACATGCCATTCTTCATTTTATGGTGGTTTATCGGAGAGCCATACATCTGATGTCTTATACAACAATGTGGATGTAGGTAATTCAGTCGCTGGATGACAGCGGACATAATGTTTGATGTGACATTATTCTCACGACTAATTCGGTCACTATGGCGACACAAATTAATATTAGAAGAATACTCTAAAAAAAGATGGTCTACCTATAAATGTAATCAACATGATCATTAGTGATATGTACTTTGGAAATAGCGTAAGTATATATTATATTGCCCTATTGAAAATAAATACATGTTTTTAGTACGTACTAAAGATACATACAAAAAATATGTATCTTTTTTCGACAGGGTGCATTACATTTATTGTTTATAGAATATTTAATAATGCAAAACATCACGTGCAGTCTCAATGATAAATTTGCGAATTTAAATATAAAAGTATAGTTTTATTAAAAAAGTTTAATAATTATGATAAATAGAATCGCTTCTTGTGAATGTAAAATCATTATTTGTTATACCTTGACTTATCCAACTTCTACTATTAAGTATATCCCACAAATAATTAAGAAATAAAAAGTGGAATCTGTTTTGATTATAAGCTATCTACCGGATAGATCTTAACCCTGTTGAAAATAATGTCATTTTATGATGTCATTAAATGACGTTATGAAATGATGTTAAATAATGTTATTAAATTACGTATTTTTAACTTTGTACATATAGATACTCACACTCTTATAAATACTTAAAGTACGGTAAAATAGGTGCTATTATAGGTGCTACCATTCGGATGGTAGTGCAGATTATTTTTTTGCTTCCTCCTAGAGGAAGATTTGTAATAGGAAAATTTTCAGTTGCCTAAGAACTCATATCTGAGATTTTATCAAGGACCCTGAGATTTTATCGGTCCTGACGAGTAAGCAGCAACCAACCATAGGTTGCTGTTAAGAAAATATGTGAGCTAAAAACACTGTTTATCTAGTTTATATATCTTTTGAAACAAGCGTGTAATGAAAAACCAATACTAGAATGCAATAGTGTTTTATCCAGAAAATTATTCTACCGAAAGAAATTGTCAATTAGATCTTTTCCCTGTTGAAAACATTTACATGAAGTTTTACATAAAAATATATGTAAAGATTTCGAACTTTTACATGTAAAATTTCACAGGTATCAATGAAATTGTAAAACTGTACTTCAAATTTTACATCAAATTTCATATAAAGATATTTATGATAAATTTTATGTAAAATTTGACGTACAGTTTTACAATTTCATTAATACATGTGAAATTTTACATGTAGATGTTCGAAATATTTACATATAATTTAATGTAAAATTTCATGTAAATAATTTCAACAGGGTTAGTTTTAAAATAAGTATTGCAATTGCGTGCTGAGATTGCACACCCATTTGTATTTCATGAAATTAAAAAAATACTGAAAAAGGTCAGGTGAAAATCAGGTGAATATTACCTAATTTTTTACCTGAATTTCACCTGATTTTCAGCTGAAAATCATGCCAAAATGACATCTGATTTTCAGGTGAATTTCAGGTTAATTTCAGGTGAAAATCAGGCGAAAATCAGGTGAAAATCAGGTGATA